>CM065590.1:209535120-209755553 GCA_033119425.1 Bufotes viridis | reverse complement strand
CATGTGTGGTCTGACCAGCGATTTGTAAAGTGGTAGGACTTAATGTTGGGCGCGAATATTCGAATCGCGAATTTTAATTGCGAATATGGCAACTTCGAGTATTAGCAAATATTTAGAATATAGTGATATATATTCGTATTTATGAATATTCTACATTTTTCATTTTCATCCATTTTTGCTTGTGGGCCAATGAGAAGGCTGCAATGTCTTTGTCTGAGCTTAGCAACATCTATAGCAACTAGAGATGAGCGAATTTTTAAAAAATTTGTTTAGTTGGTTCATTGAATTTTACGGGAAAAATTCAATTAGTTCTGAATATACTTGTGGCAAATTACATTAAAAACTGCTATTTCCTGGCTGCTCAGAGCCTTTATAGTGGTGTAGAACACTATGTCTTGCAGTAAAACGCATAGGGAGTCTGTTTTGGTAGTGGAATAATACTCTGAGTCCGTATGACATGCAGATGACAGGCGTCACTCTTAGAATCACTGCATACTTCACTTATTTGGGGGGTCATGGGGCCAAAACTGACCAAATAACTCAAGTATCAACTCAGCCTTACAGTTCGATGTTAGCATCAAGAAGAAGCACACTCCTTTTACACCCTCGTCAGCTGATTCCACATAGCTGTCTACAGAACCTGTTCTATTAAATGCTTATACAAGTAGAGCCCCCCTGAGAGTGGAGAGGGTGTCAGCAGTAAGTTTGTGTGGACGTCACCGATTATTTTGGCTTTCCTCTAAACTGTCAGAGCAATAACTCACAAAAAACAGATCCTGTCTGTGGAGCATACGCCTTCCCTTGGTCAGCATTTGCTCAATAATCCATCAGTATTGCTAAAGGCAAAAAAAAACAAAACGGAGTGGATCTAACACAGAGATGACACGTGAATGGAATATTTGCATGTCTTCTGTGCTTTCTACCCACTCCTGCTTTTGGCTACCAAATCATAAGTCAATTCTGATGGGAACATAAAGGCCTTAAAGTTGCTACACAGTCAGGATCTGTTGGACATCTAATTTTTCATTCCTTTTGAAAGATCAGAAGAAGTGTCAAATAAAGGATGATGTCAGCCAGGCCGAAAGGCAAATTAGTGGCACAGTCATGAAGTCGGAAGCATGGGAACAGCATGAGAAGTCCACAAAGAGTATCTATGACATAGTGGTGAGGTGAAAACAGCATGAGGAGACCACAGAGTGGCACAATGACAGGGTCTCGAGGTAGAAGAAGTATGAGGAGGCCACCGAGTGGCACACTGACCGAGTCTGTAGGTGGCGGAAACATGAGAAGACCACAGAGCGGTACAATGACAGAGTTTGGAGGTGGCAGTAGCATGAGTAGGCCACAAAGAGGCACAATGACAGAGCGTGGACGTGGCAGCAGCATTAGGAGACCACAGAGTGGCACAATGACAGAATATAGAGGTGGCAGCAGCATGAGGAGACCACAGAGTGACAAGGTGACATAATGTGGACATGGCAGCAGCATCAGGAGGATACCACAGAGTGGCAAGGTGACATAGTGTGGATATGGTAGCAGGAGGAGACCACAGAGTGGCAAGGTGACATAATGTGGAGATTGCAGCAGCATCAGAAGGATACCACACAGTGTCAAGTTGACATAGTGTGGATATGGCAGCAGCAGGAGGAGACCACAGAGTGGCAAGGTGACATAGTTTGGAGCTGGCGGTAACATCAGGAGTCCAATGAGTGGCAAGGTTACTTAGTGTGGATATGGCAGCAGCATGAGGAGACCACAGAGTGGCAAGGTGACATAATGTGGAGATGGCAGCAGCATCAGGAAGATACCACAGAGTGGCAAGGTGACATTGTGTGGATATGGCAGCAGCAGGAGGAGACCACAGAGTGTCAAGGTGACATAGTTTGGAGGTGGCGGTAACATCAGAAGGCCACTGAGTGGCAAGATGACATAGTGTGGATATGGCAGCAGCATGAGGAGACCACAGAGTGGCTAGGTGACATATTGTGGAGATTGCAGTAGCAGCAGCAGCATCAGGAGGATATTACAGAGTGGCAAGCTGACATAGTTTAGAGATGGCAGCAGCAGCTGCATCAGGTGACAACAAATTGCCCGGTAACAGAGTGGGGCTGTGGGTGTCAATACCAATACCTGCTGACGAAGGTGGGTGAAATAAGGAGCACTTGGCATCATATGTGTGGCATCAGGCAGGTTGCAGTATCAAAGTAGTAGCTGAGACAGGTAATCTGAAGAAACAAGTATTTTTTGTCAAAGTGTTGGTGTGGCACCATGAAGGATTTAGTCTGACGCATCAGGAAATACTGGTTGGAAATCCTGGCTGATCCACGGCTGATTCATCTTGACAAAGGTCAGTCTCTCTACATTTTGGGTGGACAGGTGAGTTCTTCTTGGGGTAACTATGGCCCCCGCCACACACCCGCTTTGATGCCACGCTACTGGCCAGGCAGGACAGCTTTTCCAGGGCAAACTCTGCTAGTTGCGGCAACAAATCCAGTTTGGCTACCCAGTAGTCCAGTGGATCTTCAATATGGGGTGGCAGGGTGCAGTCCAAGTATGCCACCACCTGCTGGTTCAGGTCCTCCTCCAGGTCTACTTGCTGATGCTTCTGGTGAGTATTTTTTCCCCTGTGGCGCTGAAGAAGGCTACTCATCAGCGACTGTAGACTTAGGCTGCTGCTGATTGAGCTTGAACTGCTCCTGCCACCCCACCGCTCTATGGCAGTGGAATGCGAGTGCAGAGGGCCTCTCGATCAGACCTGCAAGAGAATAGATGATGGCGCAGATAGGCAGTGGCCAACTGACTACATAGGATGTCTCTGTAGTAGTTCAGTTTATAATCCCTCTCTGTGGGTGTAAAAAGGCCCCCATTCTGGACCGGTAGTGAGGGTCCAACAAGGTGGAGAGCCAGAAGTCATCCCTCTGCCGAATGGTGACAATTCGGCTGTCACTATGCAAGCAAGTAAGCATGCATTGTGCCATTTGTGCAAGTGACTCGTAGGGACTCCCTGCCTCCATATCCACTGCATACTGCCACGGGGTCCTCTGTCTCATCTTCCTTATCGCCCTGTAGCTACTCTGGCAGCTCCTGCTCCTCCTGTCCTGTCAGCTGAGTAGAAAAACCACCCATTTGGCTACATATTGCCTGTGCTCCAATGTCCTCCTCCCCCTCCTCATCCTCTTCCAGTTCAGTCACGACAGGGCTCATGTGGCCATGAGGTCAAGGCGCCATGTCTCCTGTCCCCTGACCAGCCATTGTTACCACCATCTGTTCCAGGACATAAAGCAGTAGAATGATGTCATTCATACTGTAGTCCTGGCAACTGACAAATAATGGGGCATCCTCAAAGGGCCTGAACAAACGGCAGTTGTCACGCATGAGCTGCCACTGGCTGACATCAAACAGGGGAGTACTCCTATCCACTTGTATCACCAAGAAATCGTTGATAGCCTTTCTCTGTTCGAATAGTCGGTCTAATATGGAGGGTGGGATTCTAACGGGTGGAAACGTCGCTTATCAGCCTATGTTGGGGGATGCAGCTCAAGGAGTGTGTACTTTGTGGTGTAAGAGTGGCTGAAGTGCATGCAAAGTTTCCTGCCCATTTTTACGATGTCTTGCAGATGGGTGGAAGACTTCAGGAACCGCTTGACAACCAAATTGAACAGATGTGCCATGCAGGGCGCATGGCTCAGCCTTGCAAATGTGGTATGCTGGAGGGGCACTGTGACTTGTCCCAGCAGTGGAGACTGAGGACATGGTGTTGGATGAGGAGGCAGAGGCGGACATTGCCGCAGGACGAACGACGTGACAACGTGGAAGCGGAAGCGGTGTGACCTGTCCAAGTTGCTGGTGTGGCTGTGCAGGAACTACATTAACCCAGTGGGCCTTAAAGGACATGTATTGTCCCTGACCGCAGTTACAGCTCCACACTTCGGTGCTGCCGTGCACTTTGGCAGACACCGACCGGCTCAAGGACTGTACCACTTTCTGTTCTACATGTGTGTGCAGGTCTGGTACTGCATTTTTCACAAAGAAATGACGGCTTGGGACTCCCCTTCTCGGCTTGGCTCAATCCATCAGTTCTCTGAAAGGTGCAGAGTTCACCACTTGGAAAGGGAGGGACTGAAGCACCAGCAACTTGGACAGGAGCACGTCCAGCTTCTGCACCATTGAATGCATGCATGTATACTGTTGTCTCTTTGCAATCGCTTCGGTGATCGATTGCTGATGGACTGACTGATGAGGAGTAGGAGCAGGAGCATCTGGACCAGCAGAAGATGGGAATGACCGACAGCTCCCTTTGGCTGAGGTGGTGGAGCCTTGACTGGCTGAAACTGGGTGCGTGCCACTGTGTAATGTAGAGGTAGCTCTGGCAGGCTGGACCACCATATCAGAGCCACGGTTCTCCCAGGCCACTTGATGGTGAAGCTGCATATGTTGACGCAGGGCCGTGGTGCCAACATTTGCACCCTGGCCATACTTCACCTTCTGCCCACATATTCTACATATGGCAATGTTGACCACTACCGAGTACCTGATTTTCCCCCCAACACTACTCACTGGCTGACTGCTAATGCCACTGCTTCCGTGAACCCATGCACCACCCCTTTCCGAGCCAGTAGGCTACTGCAAAGCGGGTGGTCTTCCCCGCGCCTGTTTGGCTCCCGATCTCCCACTACTGACTCTCGGCCACGCTAGCGACTTGCTGTCTCAGCCGCTGCCTGACAAGCAAGCAGACACCCTCTTCTCCTGATGATGACGAAGCCCCTTCTTCACACGGCTCCCAAGTGCGATCGGCTTCATCATCATCGAGTAGTGTCTGCACATCACTGATGTCCTCTTCAATGGCCTTTGGGTAGGGAGTCTGACCACTCGTAACACAAGCTCCCATGCCACTCTCCTCATCACTACTTGCCCGTCTAGCGGAGGAGGCGGCGGATGTCTCCTCCTCATCTTGGCTGGGCAGTAAATGCTGACTGTCCTCTACTAGCTCTTACTTGCTTAAAAGTGAAACTGACCCCACTGCATGTAGTACTTCTCGCGGACAGAGAACAGAAAAGGCGAGAGGCAGGTTCAGGACAGGTGAGGGCACAGGGCCTGCTCCCAGGCCATGCCAAATAAGGGTTGTGTCTGACGAACCCACCGACTTTTGGCTGGGGGTGTCTGATGTCACTTGGGATGACATGGATGACCGAGTTAACCAATCAAGAACCGCTGGGTTGCTGGTCAAGACATGACCACTAGAGGACACCGGGAGCTCAGGGCTATTGCTGCGTCTACAGCTGCCACGACCCCTTACTCTGCTGCGACCTCAGGCCTCTGCTACTCCTCTGTGCATGGCCAGGCACTTCTCTGCCTGACATACTTGTAACTGAACTAAACAAATTAAACAGAAATTCAAACACCCCTAAAAGTGACGAATATATTTTTCTTTTTGTACTGAAATAGGCCACGAAACGCTTTCACCACAATTAACTGCGGAAATGCACTGAGAATATATTTTTCTTGTTGTACTAAAATACGACACTTGTAGATTCAAAATCTTGCAGCGACTGAACTAGTGTACTCTGTGCCATGTCTGAACAGGATTTTACCGCATGTGAATAAAAGTGAAGTTTTAACGGAAGCTGGATCCAACTATCTTTTTTCATAAAATACGACCCTATATGCTTTGACCAGAAAAAAATTAGAGTGAAGTGCATATATATGTATATATTTTGAAGTACTGAAATACACCACTATACGCTTTCAACAGAGATCACTGCAACAGTGCAGTGCATAAATTTATATTTTTATTTTTTTACTATTATATGGCCCTATACCCTTTCACCAGAAATAACTGCAGAAGTGACCCAAGAATATATTTTTTTGTTGGAAGGAAAAAGGCCACTGTACGCTTTAACCAGAAAACAGTTAAACAGTGAAGTGGGTATATATTTTTCTTGTAGTACTCAAATACGACCCTATATGCTTTCACCAGAAATAACTGCAACAGTGCAGTGTGCATATATATTTTTCTTTTTTTACTGTAATACGCCCCCTTTCACCAGAAATAACTGCAGAAGTGACCCGAGAATATATATTTCTTGTTGGACGGAAAAAGACCCCTATACTCTTTTACCAGAAAACAATTAAAGAGTGAAGTGCGTATATATAAAGAACGCATTGAGCGGTTGAAAAGTCGCAAATGGGAGAATAAAGTGGGTTCACCATTCACAAGAAATAACGGAGTGCTGCCAATTTTTTGGATCTATGGATTTGTGACTGCCTAGCCAGCTGTCTTTTGGTATTTGCACCCAAGCTCCAAGAGTGTTGTGCTGCTGCTGTTCTTTCTTTTGTATTTATATATATATATATATATAGAAACGAAAAAACTGGTGAACCGCACCGCCTGTAAGTCGCTTGGTGTGCCTGTGGTACAGAGAGGGACTTCAACTCTCTGAATTTCTGTTGGAAGCGTATAGTGGTGTATTTTAGTACATCAAAAAAAAAAAAAAAAAAAATATATATATATATATATATATATATATATATATATATATATATATATAGAAGAAAAGCAGAGTCCACGGCACCACCTATAGTAATCTGTGTCTTTATTTCACCAAGGGCAACGTTTCGGTTTTCCCAATGAAACCGTCCTCAAGCCAGTGATACAACAAATGCCGTGTTACAAATATTTATAGGGGTGTGTTCATTACATGATTGAACAAAATAAATTAATTGTGCAAACCATAAAAAAATCATTAAGTGAAATATATAAAAAAGTAGTCGTACAAATTCATAAAATGAAGTAGTGCATAATAAATGTATCAAACATAAAACAAGCATGTATACTGTGCCAAATATAATATATCCAAATTTAAAAGAATATACTTATGTCTCTACCTAAAGTGCATAATCAATCGCAGGTGACGATAGTTAAAACATAATTAAAAACAATATATAGAATCTGACCGGGTCTTGTGGCGTACATGATGCATTGGCGTGGGGTGGATCGTTGTGCGCATGCGTTAATTAGCATCGCGCATTCACTTCAGGTCGACTAGTAACGTGATAGTACGTATTTCCTGTCAATGGAACGCAACAGTATACGTACATCCTGTATAAGGAACGCAAGCCTATTGTGCGACCGGCGGCGCCATTTTGGAGTGTATCATTGTTTAGTTTCAATGCGCAGCCATATTTATGTAGTCTCGATCGCTAGGTCACATATAGAGTAAAAATTTTTTTCGGTAAGTGTGGTTATGGGAGGAGCGCAACAAAATATTGATAAACAAGTTGTGAAAAAATTATATATAAGGATTAATGAAAATTTTACACAGAAGTGAGTATCATCAATTTAACAAGATCAATGCCAGATCCCTCACCTAAAGAAAGCGGGGGAGGGATATCATAGATTGGAGATGGTTGTCACATCTCGAATGTGTACAAAGTATGCACACACTCAAGATGTTGTCACACATCTCCACTGGCATAGAATCAAATATAGTTATACTATCCTTAATGTGAAACTACATAGTGATTAAAATACAATAATGTTGCGATCATCACATGACCAGAAAAAGTGTCAGCCTATTCCAAGGAAACAACTCTGCATCATGTATTCCAAATTCCCGTATATACAAAAGGTTCATGGTTTCATGTAAAATCTTGTTCTATAAGAAAAAAAGGGATAGTAATGTTATGATAATACTATCACAGTTGTATCAATATATACACACAGTAATATTGGTGGAGAGAACAATGGATGGAAATCAATATTAACATTTCAACAGATCCAAGGTCTAAATTCTATGTTTAAGCCATTAGGCTGTAATGAATTCAGTTTCATAATCCATTGCATCTCTTTCTTTTTTAGGGACTGGACCTGGTCCCCTCCTCTCCGCGCCACCATGGTCCACCAGCATCCATTTCAAATCATTCTCACCATGACCAGACTCAAGAAAGTGTCTCGAGACAGGTAAATCTTTTCGTTCTTGGGCACGACAGGAGGTCTCATCTATGAGACCTCCTGTCGTGCCCATGTCAAGTAGATGTTTGATCTTCCTTTCTATTTCCCATCTGGGATCATGATTAAGTTTGTAATAAACAGTAGTATCAGAAAGTTGTCTCTGTGCTTCCCGAATGTATTTCTCTGTATCCATGACCACGACCGCACCACCCTTATCCGCAGATTTGATGGTGAGGCCGCGGTCATGGACCAGATTATTAAAGGCATGCTGTTCATCAAGAGTGATATTATGAGAAAAATCTGTATTAATCTGAGCATTTTTTAAAGCATTAAACTCTTTTAACACAGAAGCAATATAAGCATTAATCGCATCAGGACATACTGGTGGAACAAAGTCACTCTTGTTGTATAACCCAAAGTCCTTAATGGATAATTCAGTTCGTCTGGATGAAAAGGTATCAGGTACCCTGTCTTGAAACCAGGATTTGAGTTTTAATCGCCGAAAGAACTGGTGCAAGTCAATTTCTACCTGCAACCAGTCCGTTCTCTGGGTAGGACAGAAACTCAAACCCTTGGACAAAACAGACAGTTCATCATTGGTCAAGACATGCGAGGAGATATTTACCACAGTCTGTTGTTGTTTCGCTTCTGGAGTGGACGTTTTCTTGTATTCCTTCCACTTACGGTGTTTTTTTCTTCCACCTCTCCGGGTCCGTTTCCTAAGGGAACGATAGGTGCTGGAGATAAAAAATTATTGGATCCAGATCCATTTTCCTGGGTAGCTGATGGTTCACTCCTCTTCACTGTCGTTCTCTTGATCGATTTGTCCGTGTATGCTACATTATATTTCGCACCAGTCCAATTGTAGATTGATCCCGACTTGTAATCTGTCATATCACGCTGCCATTTACTGCGTTTAGTTTCTTGAGTCACCTCATATAATTTATCCAAGTATGTTTTCTGTTTGGCAATGTAATTTTCAAATTCCTCATTACTCAATGTAGTCTTCAGGGTTTCCTCAGCTTTCTGTGACTGAGTATTCACATCCTCTAGATCACGCTGCAGGAACTCCATGTTTAATAGGATCAGGTCCATAGAGAACCTGTTGGCAATAGATTCATACTTGATACGAAAATCGGCATTTTGCATATACATTGTCGGTTGGCAGTGTGTGCGTAAACCTCTGGGAATACGATTAGCTTTATAATATTCAACCAGGGTGATTAAATGTAGTCCCAAAGTCACACTTCTCTTTTTAGATATTTCATATGTTCTTTTTACCTCCATGGTCGATGGTACTGATAGGAAGCTGGCGTCCCCTTTATAACCATCCAGTATTCTTTCCACCTCCTCCTGGGTGTAGGAAAAAAGGTTCGGTGAAATGTCTCCCTGGCTTAAACATAAAATTTAGACCTTGGATCTGTTGAAATGTTAATATTGATTTCCATCCATTGTTCTCTCCACCAATATTACTGTGTGTATATATTGATACAACTGTGATAGTATTATCATAACATTACTATCCCTTTTTTTCTTATAGAACAAGATTTTACATGAAACCATGAACCTTTTGTATATACGGGAATTTGGAATACATGATGCAGAGTTGTTTCCTTGGAATAGGCTGACACTTTTTCTGGTCATGTGATGATCGCAACATTATTGTATTTTAATCACTATGTAGTTTCACATTAAGGATAGTATAACTATATTTGATTCTATGCCAGTGGAGATGTGTGACAACATCTTGAGTGTGTGCATACTTTGTACACATTCGAGATGTGACAACCATCTCCAATCTATGATATCCCTCCCCCGCTTTCTTTAGGTGAGGGATCTGGCATTGATCTTGTTAAATTGATGATACTCACTTCTGTGTAAAATTTTCATTAATCCTTATATATAATTTTTTCACAACTTCATTATCAATATTTTGTTGCGCTCCTCCCATAACCACACTTACCGAAATAAATTTTTTTTACTCTATATGTGACCTAGCGATCGAGACTACATAAATATGGCTGCGCATTGAAACTAAACAATGATACACTCCAAAATGGCGCCGCCGGTCGCACAATAGGCTTGCGTTCCTTATACAGGATGTACGTATACTGTTGCGTTCCATTGACAGGAAATACGTACTATCACGTTACTAGTCGACCTGAAGTGAATGCGCGATGCTAATTAACGCATGCGCACAACGATCCACCCCACGCCAATGCATCATGTACGCCACAAGACCTGGTCAGATTCTATATATTGTTTTTAATTATGTTTTAACTATCGTCACCTGCGATTGATTATGCACTTTAGGTAGAGACATAAGTATATTCTTTTAAATTTGGATATATTATATTTGGCACAGTATACATGCTTGTTTTATGTTTGATACATTTATTATGCACTACTTCATTTTATGAATTTGTACGACTACTTTTTTATATATTTCACTTAATGATTTTTTTATGGTTTGCACAATTAATTTATTTTGTTCAATCATGTAATGAACACACCCCTATAAATATTTGTAACACGGCATTTGTTGTATCACTGGCTTGAGGACGGTTTCATTGGGAAAACCGAAACGTTGCCCTTGGTGAAATAAAGACACAGATTACTATAGGTGGTGCCGTGGACTCTGCTTTTCTTCTATATATATATATATATATATATATATATTTATTTATTTTTTATTTATTTTTTTGATGTACTGAAATACACCACTATACGCTTCCAACAGAAATTACTGCAACAGTGCAGTGCGTATATATATTTTTCTTCTTTTACTGTAATACGTCCCTATACCAATTCACCAGAAATAACTGCAGAATTGACCCGAGAATATATATTTCTTATTGGATGTAAAAAGGCCACTATACGCTTTAACCAGAAAACAATTAAAGTGTGAAGTGCATATATATTTTTCATGTAGTGCTGAAATACAAGCCTTTACACTTTCAACAGAAATAACTGCAACAGTGAAATGCATATATATTTTTTCTTTTTTTACTATAATATGCCCCTATACCGTTTCACCAGAAATAACTGCAGATGTAACCAGAGAATATATATTTCTTGTAGGACTGAAAAAGGCCACTATACGCTTTAACCAGAATACAATTAAAGAGTGAAGTGCGTATATAGTTTTCTTTTTTTACTGAAATACGACACAATACGCTTTCACCAGAAATAACTGCAACAGTGCAGTGCGTATATATTTTTCTTTTTTGACTGAAATACGCCACTATATGTTTTCAACAGAAATAACTGCAACAGTGCAGTGCGTATATATTTTTCTTTTTTTACTGTAATATGCCCCTATACCCTTTCACCAGAAATAACTGCAAAAGTGACCCGAGAAAATATATTTCTTGTTGGATGGAAAAAGGCCACTATACGCTTTAACCAGAAAACAATTAAAGAGTAGAGATGAGCGAACACCTGGATGTTCGGGTTCGAGAAGTTCGGCCGAACTTCCCAAAAATTTTCGGGTTTGGGATCCGAACTCGACCTGAACTTAATCCCAAACCCGAACCCCATTGAAGTCAATGGGGACCCGAACTTTTGGGCACTAAAAAGGCTGTAAAATAGTCCAGGAAAGAGAATCATGCGTCATACCACCCACCACTGAAGAAGGCCACTTTCAGTTATTTCGGCCCCAGCACCCAGACAGAGGAGAGAGGTCCCACAGCAAGGAATCATGTGTCATATCACCCACCACTGGAGAAGGCCACTTTCAGTTATTTCGGCCCCAGCACCCAGACAGAGGAGAGAGGTCCCACAGCAAGGAATCATGCGTCATATCACCCACCACTGGAGAAGGCCACTTTCAGTTATTTCGGCCCAGCACCCAGACCGGAGGATACAGGTCCCAAAGCAAGGAATCATGCGTCATATCACCCACCATTGAAGAAGGCCACTTTCAGTTATTTCGGCCCCAGCACCCAGACAGAGAAGAGAGGTCCCACAGCAAGGGATCATGTGTCATATCACCCACCACTGGAGAAGGCCACTCAGTTATTTCGGCCCCAGCACCCAGACAGAGGAGAGAGGACCCACAGCAAGGAATCATGCGTCGTATCACCCACCACTGGAGAAGGCCACTTTCAGTTATTTCGGGCCCCAGCACCCAGACAGAGGAGAGAGGACCCACAGCAAGGAATCATGCGTCATATCACCCACCACTGGAGAAGGCCACTTTCAGTTATTTCGGCCCAGCACCCAGACCGAGGATACAGGTCCCACAGCAAGGAATCATGCGTCATATCACCCACCACTGGAGAAGGCCACTTTCAGTTATTTAGGCCCCAGCACCCAGACAGAGGAGAGAGGTCCCACAGCAAGGAATAAGGCGTCATATCACCCACCACTGGAGAATGCCACTTTCAGTTATTTCGGCCCCAGCACCCAGACAGAGGAGAGGTTCATTCAACTTTGGGTTGCCCCGCAAAATCATGGTAAAGTTAAAAAAATGAGGATTCAATAAAGAAGTGCTCCGGAGTACAAGAATACATGGTTGAGGGGGAGGCAGTTATAAATGTCTATTCTGCACAAGGGAGGCACAGGTCCTGTGGGATCCATGCCTGGTTCATTTTTATGAACGTCAGCTTGTCCACGTTGGCTGTGGACAGGCGGCTGCGATAGTCAGTAATGACGCCTCCTGCCGTGCTGAATACACGTTGAGACAAAACTCTGGCACCTCCAAGGCATAAAATGCTAACTCTGGCCACGTGGACAATTTGGAGACCCAGAAGTTGAATGGGACCGAACCATCAGTCAGTACGTGGAGGGGTGTGCAGATGTACTGTTCAACCATGTTAGTGAAATGCTGCCTCCTGCTAACACGTTCCGTATCAGGTGGTGGTACAGTTAGCATTTCTGCCATGCTAACCCTGCCCTCAGAGGAGCTGGCCGTGACACTGCTGCGTTGGCGACCTCTTGCTCCTCCTCTGCCTTCGCCTTGGGCATCCACCTGTTCCCCTGTGACATTTGGGAATGCTCTCAGGAGAGCGTCTACCAGCGTGCGCTTGTACTGGCGCATCTTCCTATCACGCTCCAGTGCAGGAAGTAAGGTGGGCACATTGTCTTTGTACCGGGGATCCAGCAGGGTGGCAACCCAGTAGTCAGCACACGTTAAAATGTGGGCAACTCTGCTGTCGTTGCGCAGGCACTGCAGCATGTAGTCGCTCATGTGTGCCAGGCTCCCCAGAGGTAAGGACAAGCTGTCCTCTGTGGGAGGCGTATCGCCATCGTCCTCCGTATCCCCCCAACCACGCACCAGTGATGGGCCTGAGCTGTGTCGGGTGCCACCCCGCTGTAAACCTGCTTCATCCTCATCCTCCTCCACCTCCTCCTCATCCTCCTCGTCCTCCAGTAGTGGGCCCTGGCTGGCCACATTTGTACCTGGCCTCTGCCGTTGCAAAAAACCTCCCTCTGAGCCACTTCTAACAGACTGGCCTGAAAGTGCTAAAAATGACCCCTCAACCTCCTCCTCCTCCTGGGCCACCTCCTCTTTCATCATCGCTCTAAGCGTTTTCTCAAGGAGACATAGAAGTGGTATTGTAACACTGATAACTGTGTCATCGCCACTGGCCATGTTGGTAGAGTACTCGAAACAGCGCAACAGGGCACACAGGTCTCGCATGGAGGCCAAATCATTGGTGGTGAAGTGGTGTTGTTCCGCAGTGCGACTGAAACGTGCGTGCTGCAGCTGAAACTCCACTAAGGCCTGCTGCTGCTCACAACAGTCTCTCCAGCATGTGCAAGGTGGAGTTCCACCTGGTGGGCACGTCGCATATGAGGTGGTGAGCGGGAAGGCCAAAGTTCCGCTGTAGCGCAGACAGGCGAGCAGTGGCAGGATGTGAACGCAGCAGCTCTGACATGTCGGGGTAGTTGTGAATGAACTTCTGCACCACCAAATTCATCAAATGCGCCAGGCAAGGGATGTGCGTCAAACCGGCTAGTCCCAGAGCTGCGACGAGATTTCGCACATTATCGCACACCACCAGGCTGGGCTTGAGGCCCACCGCCAGAAACCACTCGTCGGTCTGTTGTTCAATACCCCACCACAACTCCTGCGCGGTGTGGGGCCTGTCCCCCAAACATATCAGTTTCAGAATGGCCTGCTGACGTTTACCCTGGGCTGTGCTGAAGTTGGTGGTGAAGTTGTGTGGCTGACTGGATGAGCTGGTGAAAGCAGAGGAGGAGGAAGCCGAGTAGGAGGAGGAGGCTACAGGAGGCAAAAAATGATGCCCCGCGATCCTTGGCGGCGGAAGGACGTGCGCCAAGGAACTCTCCGCCTGGGGCCCAGCTGCCACTACATTACCCAGTGTGCAGTTAGGGAGATATAGCGTCCCTGGCCGTGCTTACTGGTCCACGTATCTGTGGTTAGGTGGACCTTGCCACAGATGGCGTTGCGCAGTGCACACTTGATTTTATCGGATACTTGGTTGTGCAAGGAAGGCATGGCTGTCTTGGAGAAGTAGTGGCGGCTGGGAACAACATACTGTGGGACAGCCATGGACATCAGCTGTTTGAAGCTGTCTGTGTCCACCAGCCTGAATGACAGCATTTCAAAGCCCAGTAGTTTAGAAATGCTGGCATTCAGGCACAGGGCTCGAGGGTGGCTAGGTGGAAATTTACACTTTCTCTCCAAGGTTTGTGAGATGGAGAGCTGAACGCTGCCATGTGACATGGTGGAGATGCTTGGTGACGCAGGTCGTGTTGTCAGTGGCACATCCTCTGTTTGGTGGGCGGCAGGTGCCAACATTCCTCCCGAGGCGGAGGAAGAGGCCGAGGCAGCAGCAGAAGAGGGAGCAGGAGGAGCCAGAGTGAGTTCCTTGCTTTTAAGGTGTTTACTCCACTGCAGTTCATGCTTTGCATGTAGATGCCTGGTCATGCAGGTTGTGCTAAGGTTCAGAACGTTAATGCCTCGCTTCAGGCTCTGATGGCACAGTGTGCAAACCACTCGGGTCTTGTCGTCAGCACATTGTTTAAAGAAGTGCCATGCCAGGGAACTCCTTGAAGCTGCCTTTGGGGTGCTCGGTCACTGGTGGCGGTGGCCAGTAGCAGGCAAACTCTCTTAGAGGCGGCTGTTCTGCTTTTGCCGCCTGCTCCCTCTTTTGCTACGCTGTTGGCTCGGTCTCACCACTGCCTCTTCCTCTGAACTATGAAAGTCAGCGGCACGACTTTCATTCCATGTGGGGTCTAGGACCTCATCGTCCCCTGCATCGTCTTCCACACAGTCTTCCTCCCTGACCTCCTGTTCGGTCTGGACACTGCAGAAAGACGCAGCAGTTGGCACCTGTGTTTCGTCATCATCAGAGACGTACGGACTGCGATGAGATTGTATTCCCATGTCCTCATCATCAGGAAACATCAGTGGTTGTGCATCAGTGCATTCTATGTCTTCCACCACTGGGGAAGGGCTAGGTGGATTCCCTTGAGATACCCTGCCAGCAGAGTCTTCAAACAGCATAAGAGACTGCTGCATAACTTGAGGCTCAGACAGTTTCCCTGATATGCATGGGGGTGATGTGACAGACTGATGAGCTTGGTTTTCAGGTGCCACCTGTGCGCTTTCTGCAGAAGACTGGGTGGGAGATAATGTTGTGAACATGCTGAATCCACTGTCAGCCACCCAATTGACTAGCGCCTGTACCTGCTCAGGCCTTACCATCCTTAGAACGGCATTGGGCCCCACCAAATATCGCTGTAAATTCTGGCTGGTACTGGAACCTGAGATAGTTGGTTCACTAGGACGTGTGGCTGTGGCAGAATGGCCACGTCCTCTCCCAGCACCAGAGGGTACACTAACACCATCACGACCGCGTCCGCGTCCCTTACTAGATGTTTTCCTCATTGTTACATTTCACCAAGCACCACAATAAGAAAAAAAATATTTGGCCCAATGTATTAATTTCAAATTCAGGTCTTTTTTTACAGGCACCTAACACTATCTGCCTATTTATTTATGTAGTGTATTACACTAATCTAGGCACAGCAGTAACCACTGATTTAGGGGAATATCTCTTTTAGGGCTAGTATTTAGGCCCTGGTTGAAATTTATCCTTTTATGGACAGATTTAAGCTAGGCCTGCAACAGCTGGAACACAAGATTCAGGTATTGCTATTTTGGCAATTGAATTTCACCCCAGAACAAAATATATAATTTGCAGGACACTATGAAACTTGGCCAGCCACATCTGAAACCTCTGATTTATGGTATTGCTATATTGGCAATTGAATTTCACCCCAGAACAAAATATATGTTTTGGCGGACACTATTTTAGTTTGCCAGCCAGAGCTGAAACCACTGATTTATGGTATTGCTATTTTGGCAATTGAATTTTACTCCAGAAAAAAATATATCCTTTGCAGGACACTATGAAACTTGGCCAGCCACAGCTGAAAAGACTGATTTATGGTATTGCTATTTTGGCAATTGAATTTCACCCCAGAACAATATATATGTTTTGGCGGACACTATTATAGTTTGCCAGCCAGTGCTGGGACACTAGATTTAGGGGATTGCTATTTTGGCAGTTGAATTTCACATCAGAACAAAATATATGTTTTTGCGGACACTATTTTATAGTTTGCCAGCCACAGCTGAAACCACTGATTTATGGTACTACTATTTTGGCAATTGAATTTCACCCCAGAACAAAATATATGTTTTGGCGGACACTATTATAGTTTGCCAGCCAGTGCTGTTACACCAGATTTAGGGGATTGCTATTTTGGCAGTTGAATTTAACCCCAGAACAAAATATATGTTTTGGCGGACACTATTATAGTTTTCCAGCCACAGCTGAAACCACTGATTTATGGTATTGCTATTTTGGCAATTGAATTTCACCCCAGAACAAAATATACCCTGTTACGGACAGATTTAAACTAGGCCTGCAACAGCTGGAACACCAGATTCAGGGTATTGCTATTTTGGCAATTGAATTTCACCCCAGAACAAAATATATTATTTGCAGGACACTATGAAACTTGGTACCAAAACCAAAAAGAAATTCCTCAAACTCATCATCAGCAATATCTAGCAAGGAGTATTGTATACTGATACCCAAAGAACTGAACCCTTGCAAAAGGAGTTACACCATGTACGATAAAATATCTCTCAGTTTTATTATTATAAAGTAGCACATAACATATGGGAAAAGCAAAACACTGAAGTGCCTGTCGCAGCAGGCCACAACCCGGCAGACAAAGTCACGCACAACCTGAATATGTAGACATATGGGATATGATAATCCTACATACACAAAATGGGTATATACAAGTTGAAACATACAGGGATGTAATCCCCACACGGAAAACTCACATAAATGTCCAACCAAGTGGTCAGAAAACCCTACTAGAGAGGGTGGGATATAATACCAAACCTAACCCAAGCAATCAAATGGTGCAATGTAGATAGTAAAATATATTACCCTTTATCTTATCCGGGACGAGCGTGGACACCAGAAACCTCGACGCGCGTTTCACCCTCACAGGCTTCGCCATCCTCCTGACGAAGCCTGTGAGGGGTGAAACGCGCGTCGAGGTTTCTGGTGTCCACGCTCGTCCCGGATAAGATAATGGGTAATATATTTTACTATCTACATTGCACCATTTGATTGCTTGGGTTAGGTTTGGTATTATATCCCACCCTCTCTAGTAGGGGTTTTTTCTGACCACTTGGTTGGACATTTATGTGAGTTTTCCGTGTGGGGATTACATCCCTGTATGTTTCAACTTGTATATACCCATTTTGTGTATGTAGGATTATCATATCCCATATGTCTACATATTCGGGTTGTGCGTGGACTTTGTCTGCCGGGTTGTGGCCTGCTGCGACAGGCACTTCAGTGTTTTGCTTTTCCCGTATGTTATGTGCTACTTTATAATAATAAAACTGAGAGATATTTTATCGTACATGGTGTAACTCCTTTTTGCAAGGGTTCAGTTCTTTTGGGTATCACTATGAAACTTGGCCAGCCAGAGCTGAAACCACTGATTTATGGTATTGTTATTTTGACAATTGAATTTCACCCCAGAACAAAATATATCCTTTGCAGTACACTATGAAACATGGCCAGCCACAGCTGAAACCACTGATTTATGGTATTGCTATTTTGGCAATTGAATTTCACCCCAGAACAAAATATATGTTTTGGCGGACACTATTATAGTTTGCCAGCCAGATCTAAAACCATTGATTTATGGTATTGCTATTTTGGCAAAATAAATTTCACCCCAGAACAAAATATATCCTTTGCATGACACTATGAAACTTGGCCAGCCACAGCTGAAACCACTGATTTATGGTATTGCTATTTTGGCAATTGAATTTCATCCCAGAACAAAATATATGTTTTGGCAGACACTATTATAGTTTGCCAGCCAGTGCTGTTACACCAGATTTAGGTAATTGCAATTTTGGCAGTTGAATTTAACCCCAGAACAAAATATATGTTTTGGCGGACACTATTATAGTTTTCCAGCCACAGCTGAAACCACTGATTTATGGTATTGCTATTTTGGCAATTGAATTTCACCCCAGAACAAAATATACCCTGTTACGGACAGATTTAAACTAGGCCTGCAACAGCTGGAACACCAGATTCAGGGTATTTCTATTTTGGCAATTGAATTTCACACCAGAACAAAATATATCCTTTGCAGGACACTATGAAACTTGGCCAGCCACAGCTGAAACCACTGATTTATGGTATTGCTATTTTGGCAATTGAATTTCACCCCAGAACAAAATATATCCTTTGCAGGACACTATGAAACTTGGCCAGCCACAGCTGAAACCACTGATCTATGGTATTGCTATTTTGGCAATTGAATTTCACCCCAGAACAAAATATATGTTTTGGCGGACACTATTATAGTTTGCCAGCCACAGCTGAAACCAGTGATTTATGGTATTTCCATTTTGGTAATTGAATTTCACCCCAGAACAAAATATACCCTGTTACGGACAGATTTAAACTAGGCCTGCAACAGCTGGAACACCAGATTCAGGGTATTGCTATTTTGGCAATTGAATTTCACCCCAGAACAAAATATATGATTTGCATGACACTATGAAACTTGGCCAGCCACAGCTGAAACCACTGATTTATGGTATTGCTATTTTGGCAATTGAATTTCACCCCAGAACAAAATATATCTTTTGGCGGACACTATTATAGTTTGCCAGCCAGTGCTGTTACACCAGATTTAGGTGATTGCTATTTTGGCAGTTGAATTTAACCCCAGAACAAAATATATGTTTTGGCGGACACTATTATAGTTTTCCAGCCACAGCTGAAACCACTGATTTATGGTATTGCTATTTTGGCAATTGAATTTCACCCCAGAACAAAATATACCCTGTTACGGACAGATTTAAACTAGGCCTGCAACAGCTGGAACACCAGATTCAGGGTATTGCTATTTTGGCAATTGAATTTCACCCCAAAACAAAATATATTATTTGCAGGACACTATGAAACTTGGCCAGCAAGAGCTGAAACCACTGATTTATGGTATTGCTATTTTGGCAATTGAATTTCACCCCAGAACAAAATATATCCTTTGCAGGACACTATGAAACTTGGCCAGCCACAGCTGAAACCACTGATTTATGGTATTGCTATTTTGGCAATTGAATTTCACCCCAGAACAAAATATATCCTTTGCAGGACACTATGAAACTTGGCCAGCCACAGCTGAAACCACTGATCTATGGTATTGCTATTTTGGCAATTGAATTTCACCCCAGAACAAAATATATGTTTTGGCGGACACTATTATAGTTTGCCAGCCACAGCTGAAACCAGTGATTTATGGTATTTCCATTTTGGTAATTGAATTTCACCCCAGAACAAAATATACCCTGTTACGGACAGATTTAAACTAGGCCTGCAACAGCTGGAACACCAGATTCAGGGTATTGCTATTTTGGCAATTGAATTTCACCCCAGAACAAAATATATGATTTGCAGGACACTATGAAACTTGGCCAGCCACAGCTGAAACCACTGATTTATGGTATTGCGATTTTGGCAATTGAATTTCACCCCAGAACAAAATATATCTTTTGGCGGACACTATTATAGTTTGCCAGCCAGTGCTGTTACACCAGATTTAGGGGATTGCTATTTTGGCAGTTGAATTTAACCCCAGAACAAAATATATGTTTTGGCGGACACTATTATAGTTTTCCAGCCACAGCTGAAACCACTGATTTATGGTATTGCTATTTTGGCAATTGAATTTCACCCCAGAACAAAATATACCCTGTTACGGACAGATTTAAACTAGGCCTGCAACAGCTGGAACACCAGATTCAGGGTATTGCTATTTTGGCAATTGAATTTCACCCCAAAACAAAATATATTATTTGCAGGACACTATGAAACTTGGCCAGCAAGAGCTGAAACCACTGATTTATGGTATTGCTATTTTGGCAATTGAATTTCACCCCAGAACAAAATATATCCTTTGCAGGACACTATGAAACTTGGCCAGCCATAGCTGAAACCACTGATTTATGGTATTGCTATTTTGGCAATTGAATTTCACCCCAGAACAAAATATATCCTTTGCAGGACACTATGAAACTTGGCCAGCCACAGCTGAAACCACTGATCTATTGTATTGCTATTTTGGCAATTGAATTTCACCCCAGAACAAAATATATGTTTTGGCGGACACTATTATAGTTTGCCAGTCACAGCTGAAACCACTGATTTATGGTACTACTATTTTGGCAATTGAATTTCACCCCAGAACAAAATATATGTTTTGGCGGACACTATTATAGTTTGCCAGCCAGTGCTGTTACACCAGATTTAGGGGATTGCTATTTTGGCAGTTGAATTTAACCCCAGAACAAAATATATGTTTTGGCGGACACTATTATAGTTTTCCAGCCACAGCTGAAACCACTGATTTATGGTATTGCTATTTTGGCAATTGAATTTCACCCCAGAACAAAATATACCCTGTTACGGACAGATTTAAACTAGGCCTGCAACAGCTGGAACACCAGATTCAGGGTATTGCTATTTTGGCAATTGAATTTCACCCCAGAACAAAATATATTATTTGCAGGACACTATGAAACTTGGTACCAAACCAAAAAGAAATTCCTCAAACTCATCATCAGCAATATCTAGCAAGGAGTATTGTATACTGATACCCAAAAGAACTGAACCCTTGCAAAAAGGAGTTACACCATGTACGATAAAATATCTCTCAGTTTTATTATTATAAAGTAGCACATAACATATGGGAAAAGCAAAACACTGAAGTGCCTGTCGCAGCAGGCCACAACCCGGCAGACAAAGTCCACGCACAACCTGAATATGTAGACATATGGGATATGATAATCCTACATACACAAAATGGGTATATACAAGTTGAAACATACAGGGATGTAATCCCCACACGGAAAACTCACATAAATGTCCAACCAAGTGGTCAGAAAAAACCCCTACTAGAGAGGGTGGGATATAATACCAAACCTAACCCAAGCAATCAAATGGTGCAATGTAGATAGTAAAATATATTACCCTTTATCTTATCCGGGACGAGCGTGGACACCAGAAACCTCGACGCGCGTTTCACCCCTCACAGGCTTCGTCATCCTCCAGTGAAACCACTGATCTATGGTATTGCTATTTTGGCAATTGAATTTCACCCCAGAACAAAATATATGTTTTGGCGGACACTATTATAGTTTGCCAGCCACAGCTGAAACCAGTGATTTATGGTATTTCCATTTTGGTAATTGAATTTCACCCCAGAACAAAATATACCCTGTTACGGACAGATTTAAACTAGGCCTGCAACAGCTGGAACACCAGATTCAGGGTATTGCTATTTTGGCAATTGAATTTCACCCCAGAACAAAATATATGATTTGCAGGACACTATGAAACTTGGCCAGCCACAGCTGAAACCACTGATTTATGGTATTGCGATTTTGGCAATTGAATTTCACCCCAGAACAAAATATATATTTTGGCGGACACTATTATAGTTTGCCAGCCAGTGCTGTTACACCAGATTTAGGGGATTGCTATTTTGGCAGTTGAATTTCACCCCAAAACAAAATATATTATTTGCAGGACACTATGAAACTTGGCCAGCAAGAGCTGAAACCACTGATTTATGGTATTGCTATTTTGGCAATTGAATTTCACCCCAGAACAAAATATATCCTTTGCAGGACACTATGAAACTTGGCCAGCCATAGCTGAAACCACTGATTTATGGTATTGCTATTTTGGCAATTGAATTTCACCCCAGAACAAAATATATCCTTTGCAGGACACTATGAAACTTGGCCAGCCACAGCTGAAACCACTGATCTATTGTATTGCTATTTTGGCAATTGAATTTCACCCCAGAACAAAATATATGTTTTGGCAGACACTATTATAGTTTGCCAGTCACAGCTGAAACCACTGATTTATGGTATTTCCATTTTGGTAATTGAATTTCACCCCAGAACAAAATATACCCTGTTACGGACAGATTTAAACTAGGCCTGCAACAGCTGGAACACCAGATTCAGGGTATTGCTATTTTGGCAATTGAATTTCACCCCAGAACAAAATATATGATTTGCAGGACACTATGAAACTTGGCCAGCCACAGCTGAAACCACTGATTTATGGTATTGCTATTTTGGCAATTGAATTTCACCCCAGAACAAAATATATCTTTTGGCGGACACTATTATAGTTTGCCAGCCAGAGCTGAAACCACTGATTTATGGTATTGCTATTTTGGCAATTGAATTTCACCCCAGAACAAAATATATCCTTTGCAGGACACTATGAAAGTTGGCCTGCCACAGCTGAAACCACTGATTTATGGTATTGCTATTTTGGCAATTGAATTTCACCCCAGAACAAAATATATGTTTTGGCGGACACTATTATAGTTTGCTAGCCAGTGCTGGGACACCAGATTTATGGTATTGCTATTTTGGCAATTGAATTTCACCCCAGAACAAAATATATGTTTTGGCGGACACTATTATAGTTTGCCAGCGTTTTTTCTGACACTATTATAGTTTGCCAGCCAGTGCTGGGACACCAGATTAAAGGGGATTGCTATTTTGGCAATTGAATTTCACCCCAGAACAAAATATATGTTTTGGCGGACACTATTATAGTTTGCCAGCGTTTTGGCGGACACTATTATAGTTTGCCAGCCACAGCTGTGACACCAGATTTATGGCATTGCTATTTTGGCAATTGAATTATACCCCAGAACAAAATATATGTTTTGGCGGACACTATTATACTTTGCTAGCCAGGGCTGGGACACCAGATTTAGGGGATTGCTATTTTGACTATTGAATTTCACCACAGAAAATAATCTATCCTTTGCCAAACAGCAGACAGTATTATACTTGGCTAGCCAAAGCTGGAACACCAGATTTAGGGGATTGGTATTTTGCCAATTGTATTTAACCCCTTAATAAAATATAGAAATTGCTATCCTGAGTTTCTAGGGGTGACAATTAGCACAGCCAAGCCCCTGATGTAGGATATAGCAAAAAAAATCTAGGATTGATGGATTGATGGACTTGGTGGCAGCTTGTTCTGGTGCACCACAAGTCACAAAATCGCCGCCGATCACCCCAGAAAATAAGTGACAGAAAAACGCTCTGTGCAGCCTAAAAACCAATGAGCAAGTAACTTGGAGAAGTTCAATCATTCTCAGCTGTAGATCGATCACTTCATTCGTTGATTTGCAGATTTTTCCCTGCCTAATCTCGCCCTCACAGCAGCTGCGTCCTCTCCCTACACTAATCAGAGCAGTGTGACATGCGGCGCTAGGTGACTCCAGCTTAAATAGAGGCTGGGTCACATGCTGCCCTTGGCCAATCACAGCCATGCCATTAGTAGGCATGGCTGTGATGGGCTCTTAGGGCAAGAAGTAAAACAATATCTGATTGGCTGCTGTGCAGCCCTTCAGAAAGCGGGAAGAAATCGCCGAACAACGAACCCGAACTTTTTTGAAAATGTTCGAGTCCGGGTCCGTGTCCCGAACACCCCAAAATTCGGTACGAACCCGAACTATGCTCGAACTGTTCGCTCAACACTATTAAAGAGTGAAGTACGTATATGTTTTTCTTTTTTTACTGAAATACGACCCTATACACTATCACCAGAAATAACTGCAACAGTGCAGTGCATATATAGTTTTCCTTTTTTTAATGAAATAAGCCCCTATACTCTTTCACCAGAAATGAATGCAACCGTGCTGTGCATTTAAATGTCTTGTGTATTACTGAAATACCGCCCTACTGTATACTCTTTCATCAGAATTAACTGCAAACGTGCAGTGGGTTTATATTTTTCGTGTATTACTAAAATGCCACCCTATACTCTTTCACCAGAAATGACAGACTGCAAATGATTTTACCATAAATAACAACAAAAGTAACCTGCGTATATATTTATCTTGTTCCACAGATAAAAGATACTTCTAGGCTTTTCAACATAGCACTTGCACCCCAATAACTAATTTCTAGAATGACAGAGCTGTATTATGAGACTATCTGGATCCCCAAGTAATGTTTCCCTGCACTTGTAAATCGCTTTTTTTCACAATGAGGATTTTCCTATGACTCTCCCTAGCATCTGCACACGTCTCTTCCTGCCTGTGAAATGATTCCTCTCACTATCCTTTCCCTGCACTTGTAAATCGCTTTTTTTCACAATGAGGTTATTACTTTATGGTCACTAGTTCCCAGGTGTCCTCCAGACTGCACATCTGTTGTTCTCTCAGGTCTATTGGTTAATATTAAGTGCAGTATGGCCCTTCCTCTAGTCGGGTCCTGAACCAGTTGGGAAAGGTGATTGTCTTTGGTTATTGCCAAGAGCTAGTGTTGAGCGAGCATGCTTGCCCGAACACCACATGTGCTCGAGAGCGATGCTTGAGTCAGTGTATTTAAATCAAATTTAGCCTCTATTTCTATGCAGATCGTTGTACAGAGGGGGAATCGCTCAGTGTGAGTCCGCAGCTTAGGAGTCCCTGCTCTGACTTCATATATAGCTATGTCCATATATGAAGTCATCGCTTGGGGACACCCAGTGCATTTAAATCAAATTTCTGAAAAGTTTCTGCCGGGATTCAAACTCACACTTTCTATATCACAGCTTTAACCATAAAGCTAAGAGCTTTAGCCATTACACTATACAGCTTCATGGCCACTTGTTTCATAAAAAAAAAATAAAAAAAAAAATATGAAACTTCTTCTGTATGGGAATACTTACTACTAGTTTCAGTGATACAGTGACAACTGATTCGGTAGTAGTTTCCCACATATTATACATACATATATATCACAAGTATGATTATATATATATATATATATATATATATATATATATACAGCTGCATGGCCACTTGCTAAAAAAAAAAATGAGACTTCGGCTATATAGGAATACTTATTACTAGTAAGTATTCCTATACAGCAGAAGTTATATATATAATCATACTTCTGATATATATAAATGCATAATATGTGGGAAACTACAACTGATTTAGTAGTTTCCCACATATTATGCATTAATATATATCAGAAGTATGATATATATATAAATATATATATATATATATATATATAAATAATCATACTTCTGATATATATAAATGCATAATAAATACACAGTAAATACACATTTTTTGTGCCATATATTCTTTATATTTACTAAAACAAATATAAAATATATAAATTTAATCTCTATTTCTGAAATGTTTCTAGCAGGATTTATACACACAGCTTCTACATCACAGCCAAAAGCTTTAACCACTCCACTATACAGCTGCATGGCCACTTACCAAAAAAGAAAGAAAGAGAGACTTCTACTGTATAGGTATAATCCTATATAGCAGAAGTCTCATATTTTATTGTATTTTTTTAAAGTAAGCCGCCATGTAGCTCTATATTGTAGTGGTTAAAGTTCTTGGCTGTGATGTGGAAGCTGTGAGTTCAAATCCCGGCAGAAATTAGAATTAAATAAACTGGGGTTTCCCCGAACACTGACTCTATATATGGACATAGCTATATATGGAGTCAGATCAGGGACTCCTAAGCCAAACTACAGTCCTGACACCTACCCCTCTTCAGAGCAGGGGCTGCCTGGTTTAATGCTCGGGTTCTCCCATTGATTTGAATTGTGCTTGTGTGCTCTGTAGCATCGCAAAAAGTTCGTCCAGAGCACACGAGCAAAAGAGAAATATTTTCTGGGCTTTTAAGGTTGTTTTAATTCGCTTTTAATTGTTTTAGTTTAGCTAAAAGTATGTCTGACAGAGAAGTGCCAGGCCATACACAAAGGAGTAGCAGAGGCATAAATGTTTCTGTCGCAGGCAGAGGTTGCAGCATATTAAGGGAGCGTGGCAGCAGGAGTCGCAGCGAGAGGCCTGAGCTCCTGGTGTCATCTACTGGCTTTGTCTTGACCAGCAACCCAGCGGTTATTGATTGGTTAACTCGGTCATCCAATTCATCCCAAGTGGCATCGGACACCCCCAGCCAACAGTCAGTGGGTTCGTCAGACACAACCCTTAGTTGGCATGGCCCGGGAGCAGGCCCTGTGCACTCACCTGTCCTCAAACTGCCTCTGTCCTTTGCTGTTCCCTCAGCCACAGAAGTAGTATCTGTTGTGGGCTCAGCTCTACTATTCAGCGAGGACGACCTACTCGAGGACAGTCAGTAGCCACTGCCCAGCCAAGATTTAGAGAAGACATTCTCCGCTTCCTCCGCTAGGCGGGCAAGTAGTGATGAGGAGAGTGGCGTGGGAGGTGGTGTTGCGAGCGGTCAGGCTCCTGACCAAGAGAGCGTTGAGGAGGACACCAATGACTTGCAGACACTACTCGATGATGAAGAAGACGATCGCACTTGGGAGCCGGGTGAAGAAGGGGCTTCATTATCATCGGAAGAAGAGAGTGGCAGCTTGCCCACGAGGCAGCGGCTGAGCCAGCAACGTGGTAGAATGGCTGGGAGTAAGCAGTGTGGCAGCAATGGCAGGTCAGCAGCCAAATGGGCCCGGGGTAAAGCACCCGCTTAGCAGCAGCCTAGCTGTCCAGAAAGAAGTGGTGGACGGGTTCACGCAAGCAGCGGCACTATCGGTCAGTCAGTGCGGAGTGTTGGGGGGAAAATCAGCTACTCTGCGAAGTGGCAGTTTTTTGTCAAGACTCCAGAGGAGGTGAACATGGCCAGATGACGAATCTGTGGGTAGAAGGTGAAGCGTGGCCAGGAGGCCAATGTTCGCACCAAAGCCCTGGTACAACATATGTAGCAACACCATAAAGTGGCCTGGGACAAGCGTGGCTCTAATGTGGTGGTCCAGCCTGCCACAGCAACAGCTGCATCATGCAGTGGCATGAACCCGGTTTCAGGCAGTCATGGCTCCACCGGCTCAGCAGAAGGGAGCTGTCTGTCTGTCCCATTATCTGATGCTCCTGCTCCTCCTCCTTCTACTCCGCGTCAGTCATTCCGCCAGCAATCAGTCACCAAAGCAATTGTCAAGAGACTGCAGTATGCATGCACGCATTCAACGGTGTAGAAGCTGAACGTGCTCTTGGCTAAGTTGCTGGTGCTGCAGTCCCTCCCTTTCCCAGTGGTGGACTCTGCACCTTTCAGAGAACTGATGGCTTGTGCTGAGCCGAGGTGGAGAGTCCCAAGCCGTCATTTCTTTTCCCAAAAGGCAGTACCAGCCCTGTACACGTATGTAGAACAGAAGGTGTGCCAGTCCTTGAGCCTGTCGGTGTCTGCCAAAGTGCACGATATTGCCGACGTGTGGAGCTGTAACTATGGTCAGGGAAAATACATGTCCTTTAGGGCCCACTGGGTGAATATGGTTCCTGCACAACCACACCAGCAACTTGGCCTGGTGACCCCGCTTCCGCCTCCACATTGTCACGCCGTTGATCCTGCGACAATTTCCGCCTCTGCCTCCTCATCCTCCACCATATACTATGCCTCCACAGCAGGGACAAGTCACAGTGCCCCTCCAGCATACCACATGTGCAGGGCACAGTGGTGTCATGCTGTTCTGCACCTGGTTTGCCTGGGCGAACATAGTAACACAGCGGAGGAACTGCTGGCTTTCTCCACGACAACAGAAAATTGGGACCATGGTGACCGACAATGGGAAGAACATGGTGTCGGCGCTGCGTTAAGGAAGGCTAAGCCATGTGCCCTGCATGGCATACATGTTCAATCTGGCTGTCAAGCGGTTCCTGAAGTTTTGAGGAGCCCACATTATTTGTAAGTCGCCAGGACTACAGGATGAACGCCGCCATTCCACTGCTTCATGTCCTGGAACAGATGCTGGTAAATATGGCTTGTCAGGGGACTGGAGGCATGGTGCCCAGATCTAATGGCCATGTCAGCCCTGTGGGGGCTGAACTGGAAGAGGAGGAGGAGAGGGAGGAGGACATTAGAGCACAGATAATATGTAGTGTTTTTTCTACTGCAGTGACAGGAGAGGAGGAGCAGGAGCATCCGGAGGAGTAAGAGGGCGATGAGGAGGATGAGGCAAAGGACCCAGACACACCGTGGCAGTATGCAGTAGAGATAGAGGCAGGGAATTCCTCAGAGTCACTTGCACAAATGGCCCGGTACATGCTCACTTTTTTGCGTAGTGACAGCAGAATTGTCACCATTCGGCAGAGGTATGACTTCTGGCTCTCCACCATGTTGGGCCCTCGCTACCGGTCCAACGTGGGGGCCTTTTTACAGCCACTGAGAGGGAGGACAAATTGAAGCACTACAGAGACATCCTACGTAGTCAGTTGGCTTCTGTCTATCTGCGCCATCGTCCATTCCCTCGTAGGTCTAACCGGGGGGCCCCTCTGCGATCACATTCCACTGCCGTGGCTGCTGGGTAGTAGTGGAGTGGCAGGAAGAGAACCAGCTCAATCAGCAGCAGCCTGAGTCTAGAGTTCATGATGAACAGCTTTCTTCACCCGCGTAGTAAAGAAACTACTCACCAGCAGCAGCAGGAAGACCTGGAGCAAGCCCTGAACCAGCAGGTGGCTGTCATACTTTGACAGCACCCTGCCAGTCGTCATAGAAGATCCGCTGGACTACTGGGCAGCTAAACTGGATTTGTGGCTGCAACCGGCAGAGTTTGCCCTGGAAAAGCTGTTCTGCCCGGCTAATAGTGTGGCATCAGAGCGGGTGTTTAGTGCGTCAGGGGCCATAGTAACCCCAATAAGAACTCGCCTGTCCCACCAAAATGTGGAGAGGCTTACTTTTGTAAAGATGAATCAGGCATGGATCAGCCAGGATTTTAACTCATTTATGCCTAAAGCATCAGATTAGATCATCCATCTGAACACTATGTCACTATGCCACTCTATGGCCTTCTGATGCTACCATCTCCACACTATGTCAAATTGCCACTCTGTGGTGTCATGCTGCTGCTGTTGCTGCAATCTCCACACTATGTCACCTTACCGCTCTGTTCTACATGTGTGTGCAGGGCTGGTACTGAATTTTTGGCAAAGAAATGTCGGCTTGGCACTCTCCACCTCGACTCGGCACATGCCATCAGTTCTCTGAAAGGTGCAGAGTCCACCACTTAGAAAGGGAGGGACTAAAGCACCACCAACATTGACAGGAGCACTTTCAGCTTCTGTGCCATTGGATGAGTGCACGCATACTGTTGTCTGTTGACAACCGCTTCGGTGATCGATTGCTGACGGAATGACTGACGAGGAGTAGGAGGAGCAGGAGCATCAGGACCAGCAGATGATGGGGAGGACAGAGAGCTCCGTTCGGTTGAGGTGGTGGAGCCATGACTGCCTGAAATCAGGTGCGTGCCACTGGGTGATGCAACAGTTGCTGTGGCAGGCTGGACCACCACATCGGAGCCACAGTTCTCTCAGGCCACTTTATGTTGATGCTGCATATGTTGACGCAGGGCCATGGGGGGTAGGAGCAGTTCCAGTTCCATCAGCAGCAGCTTGGGTCTAGAGTCGCTGATCACCTCCTTCTTCACCCGCCTAGTGAAGAAACTACTCACCAGCAACAGCAGCTAGACCTGGAGCAGGACCTGAACCAGCAGGTGGTAGCATACTTGGACAGTACCCTGCCACCCCACATTGAAGATCCACTGGACTACTGGGCAGCCAAACTGGATTTGTGGCCACAACTAGCAGAGTTTGCCCTGGAAAAGCTGTCCTGCCCGGCCAGTAGTGTGGCATGAGAGTGGTTGTTTAGTATCGCGGGGGCCATAGTTACCCCAAGAAGAACTCGCCTGTCCACCCAAAATGTGGAGAGACTGACCTTTGTTAAGATGAATCAGACATGGATCAGCCAGGATTTCCACCCACCAATGCTTGATGCATCAGACTAGATCATCCATGGTGCCACACCAACACTTTGACAAAAGTGTCCGGTTTCTTCTGGCTAACTGCGTTGACTACTATTCTGATGCTGCCATCTGGCTGATGCCACACATCTGATGCCAAGTGCTTCTTCTATCACCCACCATCTTTAGCTGGTACTCGTATTGCCACTCACCTGCTGATGCTGCTGCCACCTCCACACTATGTCACCTTGCCACTCTGCGGCCTCCTGATTCTGCTGTCACCTCCACACTATGTCACCTTGCCACTCTGTGATCTCCTTATGCTGCTGCCACCTCCACACTGTCTCCTTGCCACTCTGTGGCCTCCTGATGGTGTTTCCACCTCACCACTATGTCATAGGGCCACTCTTTGGACTTCTCATGCTCTTCCCACCCTCCCCACTTCATGACTTGGTCATTATTTTGAAAAAGAAAAAAAATGGTGGGGTGGGTTGCTTAGACAAGCAGCGGTATCCAAACAGGAGTAGGTTCGTTCTCCCAAGCACAAAGCAGAAAATAGAAAATTTGGGACCGCGCTAGAAACGGTAGTTTAATGATAAGCTTACAGTACTGGAGATAGTATGTCCTTCTCCCAGAAATGTAAGTTAGATCCACAGTGTTCTTTCACATGTATGAGCTCCTGGATGCTTCCAGCTGATTTTCCAATCCACCTGAAGCCGCCGACCACTAATTTCACTCTCAGGAATTTGACCCTTCAGAGAAGACAAATAGATGGTGCAGTACCTTTGAGATATGTGGAGTGCCCACCCTCTATTATATTCACAATATTCAGATAATTGAGTGCATATCACCAGCCACTGTTTCCAATAACGGGTAGAGGCACTACATCACCAACCGTTGTTTCCACTATCCAGTAAGAAAACCTTCATAGAGAACAAATGGATGGTGCAGTACCTTTGATGTAGATATATTACACACGCTTTATTATACTCACAATTTTCAGATAAAAGTGCACATATAAAATACAATGCCTGACCCGGGTTTCGCGGTAAGCTTCTTCAGGGGCCGCACACATATCTCAAAGGTACAGCACCATCTATTTGTCTTCTCTGAAGGGTCAAATTCCTGAGAGTGAAATTAGTGGTCGGCGGCTTCAGGTGGATTGGAAAATCAGCTGGAAGCACCCAGGAGCTCATACATGTGAAAGAACACTGTGGATCTAACTTACATTTCTGGGAGCAGGACATAATATCTCCAGTACTGTAAGCTTATCATTAAACTGCCGTTTCTAGTGCGGTCCTGCATTTTCCATTTTCTGCTTTGGTCATTATTTTGCCTTGACTTGCTGCTGCCACCTTCACACTATGTGACCTTGCCACTCTGTGAACTCCTGATGATGCTGCCACCTCCACACTCTATCACCGGGTCACTATGTGGTCTCCTCATGCTGCTGCCACCTTAACACTATGTCACCTTGCCACTCTGTGGTCTCCTCATGCTGCCACCACCTCCACACTATGTCACCTTGCCACTCTGTGTCTCCTGATGCTGCTTCCACCTCCACACTGTCATTGTACCACTCTGTGGCCTCCTCCTGATGCTTCTGCTGATGCCACTTCCACACTCTGTCATTGTGCCACTCTGTGGCCTCCTGATGCTTCTGCCACCTCCACACTGTCATTATGCCACTCTGTGGCCTCCTCACGCTGTTTCCACCTCACAACTATGTCATAGGGCCACTCTATGGACTTCTCATGCTGTTCCCACCCTCCCCACTTCATGACTTGGTCATTATTTTGCCTTTCGGCCTGGCTGACATTATCATTTATTTGACTCTTCTTCTGATCTGTCAGAAGCAAGGAAAAATGAGACACCAGTATGGCCTGTATGGTCCCATCAGAATTGGCTTGTGATTTGGAAGCCAAAAGAAAGAGTGGTTACAAAACACAGAAGTCATGCAAATATTCCATTCACGTGTCATCTCTGTTTCAAATCCACTTCTGTTTTTTTTTGCCATTATCAATACTGATGGATTACTGACCAAATGCTGACTGAGTGAAGGCGCCTGTCATCTGCATGTCATACGGACTCACAGTATTATTTCACTACCAAAGCAGACTCCCTATGCGTGTTACTGCAAGGCACAGTGTTCTACACCACTATAAAGGCTCTCTACAGCCAGGAAATAGCCATTTTTTAACGCAATTCACCGCAAATATATTTGAATCAAACCTAATTTTTTCCCAAAAATTCAGTGAACCGGCTAATCGAATTTTTAAAAAATTCACTCATCTCTAAATACAATGCTCAGAATTTATTTTGCATACAATTTACTTACTTTCCTAATAAGTCCTTAGCAATGTATGGATATAAGGATCATTACTAAGGAGGATGACACTTGCACATTGTATGAAATATATGTCAGACAATTTCTTGCTGTTTTTTCCCTTAATTTTTTTGACTTGTTCACCAATGCCACCATTAAACTTTCTGGTTTCTAATAAATAACTGTAATAATTTAGATAACTACTCCCATGATGGTTATATTGTTATATATGAGGTACATATGTGAGGTACACTGTACCTCATAAAGGGTTGGTATATAAAATGAGAATGCTCGGACTGGGAGAAAATGTCTGTATGTGGGTAAGTAACTGGATGAGTAATAGAAAACTGAGGGTGGTTATTAACGGTACACACTCAGGTTGGGTCACTATCACTAATGGGGTACCTCAGGGGTCAGTACTGGGACCTATTCTCTTCAATATATTTATTAATGATCTTGTGGAAGGCTTGCACAGTAAAATATAAATTTTTGCAGATGACACTAAACTGTGTAAAGTAATTAACACTGAAGAGGACAGTATACTGCTACAGAGGGATCTGGCAAATGTAAGGTTATGCACATGGGAAGGAATAATGAAAGTCACCCGAACATATTAAATGGTAAAACACTCGGTAACACTGACATGGAAAAGGATCTAAGAATTTTAATAAACAGCAAACTAAGCTGTAAAAACCAGTGTCAGGCAGCTACTGCCAAGGCCAATAAGATAATGGGTTGCATCAAAAGGGGCATAGATGCCCGTGATGAGAACATAGTCCTACCTCTTTACAAATCACTAGTCAGACCACACATGGAGTACTGTGTACAGTCCTGGGCTCCTGTGAACAAGGCAGACATAGCAGAGCTGGAGAGGGTTCAAAGGAGGGCAACTAAAGTAATAACTGGAATGGGGCAACTACAGTACCGTGAAAGTTTATCAAAATTAGGGTTATTCACTTTATAAAAAAGACGACTGAGGGGAGATCTAATATCTATGTATAAATATATCAGGGGTCAGTACAGAGATCTCTCCCATCATCTATTTATCCCCAGGACTGTGACTGTGATGGGGGGACATCCTCTGCGTCTGGAGGAAAGAAGGTTTGTACACAAACATAGAAAAGGATTCTTCACGGTAAGAGCAGTGAGACTATGGAGCTCTCTGCCTGAGGAGGTGGTGATGGTGAGTACAATAAAGGAATTCAAGAGGGGACTGGATGTATTTCTGGAGTGTTATAATATTACAGGTTATAGCTACTAGAGATGGGTCGTTGATCCAGGGAGTTATTCTGATTGCCTGATTGAAGTCAGGAAGGAATTTTTTCCCCTTAAGTGAGGAAAATTGGCTTCTGCCTCACAGGGGTTTTTAGCCTTCCTCTGGATCAACTTGTAGGAAACACGCCGAACTGGATGGACAAATGTTTTTTTTCGGTCTTATATACCATGTTACTATATGCTTCCCAAGCTACAGCTTAGAAAAAAATACGCTAATTTGTTGAACATAAGGATAAATGATTTCTAAATCATAGGCTTCCAAAGCATTATTTTTTTAGACTTCAGTACTATAAGGTAAGTGCATTGATTTTTATTAATAGGAACTGTACAGTAAGTATGGCTGAAAAGTATAATAAACAAAATTATAATCTTTCCACTTAACTATGTATATAAATTAAACTGCTAATTTCTAGGAAGTTTTAATTTTCCCAAAGGGTCTTTTTTTGTAATCTAGTAACTGTATATACCTGTATATTAATTAAGGAGGTGTTAAAAAGGAAGTCAATGGTTAAACAGGTATAAATCATACTTTAGCTTCACCTTAAGTTGAAATATTTAAGTACATTTGAAATGACAGAGTATTATATTATTTACATAAGACAGAAATATTATATTTCTGGTATAGGGCTTTTTGCACTGGGGCTCATTTAGTGTCTTGTCAAGTAGACTAAACTAGACTAAATGACTGGACAAGAGGTTTTATTGGACCTGTCTGTTCCAGGTTCCAAACCATTGAGTTTGTCAGTTAGTGATTTGCAATGGGACTGGAAAATAGCAAAAGGCATATAGTGTCATTCACTTCCTTATTGCAATACAAAATTATAGTCACAGACTTATTAAGTCGTTACTTCTATTACTTGTATCATTTACCTACCCACAAAATATTGCTTCCTCTACATTTGTAAAATGGACAAGAATAGGACATCTTTTTTTTTTTGTAGGGCCACGGAAAGAACATACGGATGCAAACAGCACATGTGTGTACTATCCGCATTTTTTGCGGCCCCACTGAAGTGAATTTGTCCGCATCTGACCTGCAAAGAATGCGGGTCAGATATGGACAAGAAATAAGCTCTTGTGCAAGAGCCCTAACTGTGATCATGCTGCCGTTGTGTTTAGACCACAACTGTCAACATTAAAAAAATATTATTTTGAAAGAGGTTCTGATATTTTGGCTCGGTACAACATCTGTTCTGGTGGCACAGTGTAATATACTAGAATCTACAGTATATACTGTAAATATATTAGCTCTACCCTCGAATAATAATAATATGTTTAGTGACTATAGATTACCAACAAACAGAGACTAAGTAATACCGCCATACTGAATAATATATAATGCCATGACTGATAACATTGAAACATTATGGATGATTAAACATTTACAAAATGTGCCTTGATTTTCATCTATAGGAAACATTTGGTGCACCTGTGAGGCCTGCGTTATATCAGTCAGCCATGGGTGGGACTCACAGCCTCCTCCCTCCTCCCATTGTGTGTGTGGTTTCACACTGGAGGTAATTGGGAGCTGTTTGCTGTGAGTCAGACCTTAAGCTCCTGTGATTTGCCCAGTGGCTCCTGGTAATGCCCATATGGCACAGGTAGGTTAGTGTTAGGTCCCATGCTACTTGAGATACCTTGACGGGGTGCGTAGGCTCTGGTATGTCCTTCATATAAGGATATATTGTCTAAAGTCTCATTTTAACATCACTGTGAGGGTTTAGTCAGACTTTGTTGACTGCATCCACCACAGTAGTCCACCTATTTTTGTAAATGTTTAATTAATATAGTCAATTACATCCACACATTTTTCTATCTGATAGTGTTGAGGACGAATATTCAAATTTTAATTGCGAATATCGCAACTTCGAGAATTTGCGAATATTTAGAATATAGTGCTATATATTTGGAATTTCGAATATTCATCATTTTTTTTTTCCATCTGAACACGATTCCTCCCTGCTTCTTGCTTGTGGGCCAATGAGAACGTAGCAATGTCAAGTTCACAACAATACTAAGTGCACCAGTCTGTAGTCAAACCTGCTAAAATGTGAAGTTGCACGTAAAATATTTTAATTTGCGCAATCGCGAATATATTGTCACTCTATCTGCATATAAAGCTATTATAATGTTCTGCAGTGCCATCCATTTTCTCCAGTCTCAGGAAAAACTCTGGAAACTTCTAGCAGCTTGAAAAATGTAGCCAAAGTGACCCACACCTGTATTTCGCGTTACAAATTCGCATTATGCAAATTTTTACATTGCCAATCTTTCGTAATCAAGAGAATAATCTCGAATACGAATATTCGCAAATATATGACGAATATTCTACCACATATTTGCGAAATCCGCTCATCATTACTATCTGGTGTAGAATGTCTTTGTGGCACTTGTGGTCTGCTGTGGGCATCCTCCATCGTATGCATTTTTTGATGGGGATTGCAATTAGCAAAGGACCACATGTGCAGGATTTGCTCCCCTGAGTATAGATGCATAACTGCATAACTGCTTTTTGAGACCACATTATTTTTCATGTAGTTTTTTAACATTATATATAGCACCGTGCCATGACTGGATAACACCTCCATACAGTGATTGGATAACATCGCCATATTGTGACTGGATAACACTGTCATATCGTGACTGGATAACATCGCCATACAGTGACTGGATAGCACCACCATCCGGTAAACGGATAATGCCACCATACATTGACTGGATAACGCCACCATACATTGACTGGACATTGCGGCCATACAGTGACTGGATAATGTCGCCATACAGGGACTGGCTAGCACCAGACTACAATGACTGGATAACGCCACCATACATTGACTTGATAACTCCGCTGTACTGTGACTGGATAACGTTGCCATAGAGTGACTGGATAGCACCAGCCTACAGTGACCGGATGACACTGCCATAACTTGACTGGATAATGCCACCATACAGTGACTGGATAACGTCGCCATACAGTAACTGGATAGCACCAGCAAACAGTGACTGGATAACAGGGTAAAAGAGGTCACAGTATAGAGTATAAAAGGACACAGTACATCGTATAACTAGGGGCACTGAACAGTGTATGGTAAGACAGACGATGCAGGGTATAAGAGGGCATAGTACAGGTTAGGAGGCACAGTCACATGACCCTGTGATATTAGAAGGTCCTTATGGTGCATGCGATTTAGACACTTCCATAAAGAAAGGTAGAAGAGTAAGACAGGTGACCAGGTGCCTGTATGGACAAGAGGGGTGGACACAGCAAGTAGTTAGAAGGGGCTCTGAGGGTCATTAATACAAGATGTACAGTAGGTGGCAGGAGGTCTGTGCAGGTCAGCAGGATTACAGCAATAGAAGATAGGAGGGGTAGAACTGGAAAAAAAGGAAAACAACTGAAAAAAGTTGACAGTAGCTCTGCATAAATGAGGGAGAAAAGGAGACAGCAGAGGCTCGGCGATGATGAGTGAGATAAAAGAAGAAGGGGAATCTGTGTGGCAGGAGGCAGAGTATGTGTCAGGGAGTCTATGAACACAAATAAACAGCTTAAAGGGATATTCCCATCTCAGACAATGGGGGCATATCGCTAGGATGTACCCCTATTGTCTGATAGGTGTGGGCCCCACTGCTGGGACCCGCACCTATATTGAAAATGGAGCGGAAAAAGCTGTGGCTGGAGACCCCACCGGGGTCTGTCCACCACCAAGCGATGCTCCCCGCCTCTCCCATAGAAGTGAATGGGAGTACACCGCGTATGCGCGGCCCATGCTCCCATTCATTTCTATTGGGCTGATGAGAATAGCCGAGCCAGTGCTCGGCTATATTCGCCGGCCCCATAGGAAATGAACGGAGGACGGCTGCGCATGCGCAGTGCGCCCTCCTTCAATTTTGGGGCTCCGTTCTCGATATAGGTGTGGGTCCCAGCGGTGGGACCTGCACCTATCAGACAATGGGGGTATATCCTAGCGATATGCCCTCACTGTCTGAGAAGGAACAACCCCTTTAATGAGGCATTAAAAACTATTACACAAAAACTGCTAGCCATACAGAATCCAGACAGCCAGCAGCTTCAAGAGTTACCTGACCTTCCACAGAGAAGAGACATTGCAGACTTACTTACAGGCTGTCTGCATCTCTTCAGGCTGCTGCTTCAGCTGCTGCTGTCTCTCTCTCCATCACCTCCTCAGGAAACACGTCATTCTCTGCAGAATGGAGAAGAAGGGGCATGTCTGAGAGGCTCCGCAGCATGGGAGCTTGTAAGCTCTGAGTTTCCTTCATCTGGTGATAGCAGCAGCCAGCCTCTATCTTGTTGAAATAGGCGGTCATTCTACTGCTCCCAGGCCACTTCTGAGCTCAGGCTCCAAAGCAGTGGCTTCCCCTGCTTTCCCGATAGCTACGCACCTGAGTGTATGGACGTGTTTTTTCAAGTCTACATGGTAAATCTGAAAATTAGGTCACAGAATCAAATATTTGAGGAGAAAAAAGCTATTTTCATTTTTCCACCCAATACAAATTTTTCATTTAAAACAAACAAATAACAAAGAAATAGCAAAAATGTCCAAATTTTCCTAAGCTGAATAGTCTGTTTTAGGCCTTAATGACCAGACGATTGTATTCATTTTTTCATCATCGCCTTCCAAGAGATGTAACTTTGTTATTTTTCCTGCTATGTAGCTCCCTGAGGACTTGTTTTTAAGGCAAAAGTTGTAGTTCTTAATGGTGCAATTTGGGGTTACACATATAATTTGCAAGTTTGGCTAAAAAAAAGACCTACGTCCATCCAGTTCAGACTGTTTACCTTGCAAGTTGATCCAGAGGAAGGCAAAACACCCTGAGGTAGAAGCCAATTTTCCTCATTTTAAGGGAAAAACTTTCTACCCTACTCCAATCAGGCAATCCGAAAGACCTCCCTTGATCAATGACCCCCTCTCCAGAAATCTAATAACTGTAACCTATAATATTATTGCAATCAAGAAATAAATCCAGGTCCCTCTTGAACTATTTTAGTGAGTTCACTATCACCACTTCCTCAGTTCCATAGTCTCACTGCTCTTATCGTAAAGAATCCTCTTTTATGTTTGTGTACAAACTTTCTTTCCTCCAGACGCAGAGGATGTCCCCTCATCACAATCACAGTCCTGGGGATAAATAGAGTGCTCTTTAATCCAGCATAGTCGGATAGTGCTGTGTACCCGCTGAACCCCATAGACTATAATGGCATGTGGCAGGGATCTAGCCACTCTTCTGGTATTTATCAATCCACAATGCATCACATTATAGTCAATGGGGTCCTGAGGGCATACAGTACTAGCCAACTATGCCAGATCTGGAGAACTATGCCAGGTTGTTCTCTGCTGAAACAGTCTGCCGATTTTATTTACGCGTGAAAAAGTCATAATAACAAGTAAGCACAATGTAACTGAACTGATAACACACAAACAGTTGTTGATTTGTTGAACATGTTGAGAGAAGATTCACAGGGAAGAGTAAGTTAAACCTTAAAAGGTTATGGTTTAAGTGAAAAGCACAGATTCAGCCACATGTACATGGATGAGGGGGTTGCAGAACTTACAGGAGCGCCATGGCCCTTTTAGTGTGATAATCGTCGGAGGCACTGGACCTCAATAATCCTACATTTATGGCCTAAATCCCAGCAGAAATTTATACGCTATGGAGGCAGCAAGATGACAAATTGATGGACACAGCAATGTAGAGGAAGTGGGGAAAATTGTAGATGTTATCCTATGTAACACCAGAAATAGCACAGTGATAACTGAAGTAGATCCTACCTGATGTCCTATGTAACTGTCACATTCAGGGGAACCACTGAACGTATCACAATCATTTGCAGAATAGGCAAAAATGATTGGTTTATTCAACAATGATTACCAGTACGAGACATAAACATAAGCAAAATCAAAGTGGGCATTTCAGTAAGGAACACTGCCAACCTAATCTACATCTGCCCACTGTCCATACCTACTTGCTCTGTCCAAAACTATAGCCTCCCAAATGGTCAACAGTCCCTTTAGTGGATGAGTACAGGGATCTAGTCCAAGCACCCACAGTTCGAACTGCAGGGACCTGTCCTCACATACTGTAGCAATAACCCAAGCACATAGAATCAGACAGAGCCAAGATCACAAGAAAACTAGATCAAACACACAGAATCAGGATCAAAGCATAAACCAGAACCCATGCGGATCACTTCAGAATCCTTTCAAGGAAGCATGACGTTCACAGGCAGTACAGGACAAAACAGAAGATGTAGTTGACATTGAATAGGATAGCAGGGTGACATACAAACCAGGCTGGAAGTCAGAAAATTGCAGAGCACACTAATCCCGCTCACAAGAGCACACTCATTCAACACATTGAAGGAGACAAGATTAATCCTGCTTATACCACACTGACACAGCATCACATTAGACCCAGGGCAAGCACCCTGCACAAATCTCTCCTGGAGACAGAAGAGAAACTGATCTCTCAGGCAGAATCCCAAACACAGGGATCATAGATGTGTCAGACAATTGTTCACAAATCACATGCACACACAGAAGTCTGTAGTTCTGCAGTCCTGTATAATACCACATATAACACAGTGTTAACTCTTTGGGCACAGGTAATGTAGTAGATGTTACCTGCAGTTCAGTCACACCACAGGTAACACAGTGATAGTACTCTGAGTACAAATAATGTAGTAGATGTCACCTATAGTCATGTAACACTACTGACAACACACTAATAAATCTTAGTAAAAATAATGTACAGGGTAGGCCATTTATATGGATACACCTTAATAAAATGGGAATGGTTGGTGATATTAACTTCCTGTTTGTGGCACATTGGTATATGTGAGGGGGGAAACTTTTCAAGATGGGTGGTGACCACGGCGGCCATTTTGAAGTCGGCCATTTTTAATCCAACTTTTGTTTTTTCAATAGGAAGGGGGTCATATGACACATCAAACTTATTGGGAATTTCACAAGAAAAACGATGGTGTGCCTGGTTTTAACGTAACTTTATTCTTTCATGAGTTAATTACAAGTTTCTGACCACTTATAAAATGTGTTCAATGTGCTGCCCATTGTGTTGGATTGTCATTGCAACCCTCTTCTCCCACTCTTCACACACTGATAGCAACACCGCAGGAGAAATGCTAGCACAGGCTTCCAGTATCCTTAGTTTCATGTGCTGCACATCTCATATCTTCACAGCATAGACAATTGCCTTCAGATGACCCCAAAGATAAAAGTCTAAGGGGGTCAGATCGGGAGACCTTGGTGGCCATTCAACTGGCCCACGACGACCAATCCACTTTCCAGGAAATGTTCATCTAGGAATGCTCGGACCTGACACCCATAATGTGGTGGTGCACCATCTTGCTGGAAAAACTCAGGGAACGTGCCAGCTTCAGTGCATAAAGAGAGAAAAATATCATCATGTAGCAATTTCGCATATCCAGTGGCCTTGAGGTTTCCATTGATGAAGAATGGCCCCACTATCTTTGTACCCAATATACCACACCATACCATCAATTTTTTTGTTCTAACAGTCTTGGAGGGATCTATCCAATGTGGGTTAGTGTCAGACCAATAGCGGTGGTTTTGTTTGTTAACTTCACCATTCACATAAAAGTTTGCCTCATCACTGAACAAAATCTTCTGAGTAAACTGAGGGTCCTGTTCCAATTTTTGTTTTGCCCATTCTGCAAATTCAGTGCACCCATCTTTGTTCAGATGCTGCAGTAGCTGGAGTTTGTAAGGGTGCCATTTGTGAGTAGTTAATATCCGCCGAAGGGATGTTCGACTAATGCCACTCTCCAGTGACATGCGGCGAGTGCTACGCTGTGGGCTCTTGCTGAATGAAGCTAGGACAGCCACTGATGTTTCTTCATTAGTGACAGATTTCATGCATCCACATTTTGGCAAATCCAACACTGAACCAGTTTCACGAAACTTAGCAAGCAGTTTGCTAACTGTAGCATGGGAGATGGGTGGTCTCGTAGGGTGTCTTGCATTGAAATCTGCTGCAATGACCCAGTTACTGCATTCACCAGACATCAACACAATTTCTATCCGCTCCTCTCGTGTTAACCTCGGCGACATGTCAATGGCTGTAGACAAAGAGAAACTTGTAAATAACTCATGAAATAATAAAGTTACGTTAAAACCAAGCACACCATTGTTTTTCTTCTGAAATTCCCAATAAGTTTGATGTGTCACATGACCCTCTTCCTATTGAAAAAACAAAAGTTGGATTCAAAATGGCTGACTTCAAAATGGCCACCATGGCCACCATGGTCACCACCCATCTTGAAAAGTTTCCCCCCTCACATATACTAATGTGCTACAAACAGGAAGTTAATATCACCAAGCATTCCCATTTTATTAAGGTGTATTCATATAAACGGCCCACCCTGTAGTAGATGTCACCTGCAGTCTTATGTAACACCATAGATAACATAGTAATAGCTTTATGAGTACAGGTGATGTAGTAGATGTCACCTGCAACCTACATCGTACAGTGACACAGATAACACAGTGACAACTCTCTTAGTACAGATAATGTACTAGATATCGCCTGCAGTCCTATGTAACACAGTAGAAAACACAGTGATGACTCTCTTAGTACAGATAATGTATTAGATATAACCTCCAGTCCTATGTAACACCACAGATAACACAGTTATAATTCGATGAGTACAAAGATAATTGTCAAGTCCCTACCTGGTACATCGGCGGGCGCAATTGTCAACAGGCGGCTCCGCCGGCAACTTTTCCCAGTAGCAACCAGGCTGGGCGTCCATACATAGGGGTGCCAACCAATCAGTGGTAATGCAGGCACAATTTTTGCACAATGATATTACACAGGTCACATGACTCTTGGCATCCCAAGTGACTTAAAGGCGGTCTATATAAACAGGCAACTGGTGGCCACAGTCGCTTGTGATTTTGTCTCCTGCCGCACAAGCAATGGTTTTCTGCTACTCTGTTTCTATTGTTGATTTCTGCCTGGAACTTGACTTTGCCTAGCGATTTGGACCCTGGTTTGACTTCTAGTGTTTGACTCAGCTTGGTATTGTATTTCTCTTGTCTTCTGATTAGACTCTGTTGTACTCTCCTGGATTTCACCTGGCCCGTGCTGTGACTGTCTCCTGTTTTTTATTTTATTTTTTGTGCCTGTCTGTCATTGCATTTATTATTTTCTTTATGGTGCTTGCCTTAGGCCCCAGGACTTAGTAGCAAAGAAAACATTGTCCAGTTGGGGGCCAACGCCTAGGACGGATTGTCCAATTAGGTATGGACAGTGGTTGGTTGGAGGCTTGGGGTTGCACTGTTCCTACCTACTGTGACAATAATGTAGTAGATGTACCTGCCATGCTGAAGACCCTCATTTTGGGGAATGGGCCTCATGTGACTGGGACCAGAGCCCTGATAGCTGCCTGCAACTATCAATGAACTTGTCTGTCTACCACAGCACTGGAGAGAGAAGTCAGAATCAAAAAAAAAAAAAAAAAATATCCAAATTGAGCATATTACTTTGAGCACTGCAGGTTTCTTGTGAAGTGGGACCTATTTATATTAAGCAGAAATCAGTCATGAAATTGCGTTGCTCCCAATCAATTGGAATAGATTATCATGAGATGGGACTTATGAACAACTCCACATAGTTCATTGGTTTAGTAAATCACTTCTCCACCCTGTAAAGCATTCAATAAAATTGGGAGATAAAATTCTTAACCTGAGACCAAAATATTTATATTATATGTCATATATGCTCGAAAGTATGTGACATATACAGTAGCGTAGGATTTGGAAGTGTATGTGAAATTTTTTAATAAGCTATTTGGGATGTGGAAATTTCACACAGTAGATATCCCTCACATAATGTCAATGCTGTCACCAGTGGCTAATAAAAAATTACAGGGAATGTCACAGATATTTGGGATGAGGAAATGATATATTGGAGACGTACCACAGGTAATGTCAATGTTCACAGGGTCTAACACTGTATGTCACAGATAAAATTTTAAACGTACACGTTACACTTTAGATGGGACCCTGGTAATGTCACACTCAGAAGTAGACACGGTCTATTGAAAAAGTACACTGTATGTTACAGATACATTTTTTAAATGCAGACGTTACACTGGAGATATCCTGCAGATAATGTCAATGCTGTCACCAGCAGCAAATAAAAAATTACAGGGAATAAGGTCGGGATGAGGAAACAATATATTGAAGAGGAACCATAGGTAATGTCACTGATCGCAGCGTCTACTAAAAAAGTACACTGTATGTCATAGAAATTTTTTTGGAACGCACACGTTACACTTTAGATGTGGTCCCGGTAATGTCACTTTCAGAAGCGGACACCGTCTATTGAAAAAGTACACTGGATGTCACTGATACATTTTTTAAACGCACACGTTACACTTTAGATGTGGCCCAGGTAATGTTACTCTCACAAGCGGACACCATCTATTGAAAAAGTACACTGTATACCACAGATACATTTTTTAAACGCACACAGTACACTGGAGATGGCCCCCTGGTAATATCAATGTCAGAAGCGGACACCGTCTATTGACAAAGTACAATGTATGTCACAGATACATTTTTTACTTCAAACAATTTTTATTCAAAGAGATATTCAAATGAGTCAAACATAGATGAAACTCAGTTTACATAAGTTGTCACAGTAAAGAATAAAATTGACAATGGCATTGGGCATGAGTACATCCATGATGTCTTCATATTAGTATACAAAAGATGCATAGTATAATCATATTATAATCGGGAAGGGTAGGGGTATAAGGGTGGACTAGGGGGAAGGGGGGGAGGGGGCTCATAAAGCAACAGCTGCCTCGACACAAGTATGAGTGGTTATCTCATTGTTCTCTCAAGCCCAGAAAGGGTGAATGGAAGAAAATCACTGAGACAAATGAAAACCTCTGTGAGCTTCCCAGAGACCCCAAGTTTTTTGAACACAGGAGTGTGTCTATTGTCCCCACCCACGATCTGTTCCATCCTATATATGTCATCACATCTAAGCTCCCAGTGTTCCAAAGATGGAGGAGTAGTTTTCCTCCATTGAGCAGCAACTAAAATCCTTTCTGATGCCAGAAGGTGAGTAATGAGTCTTTTGGTCCAATAAGTTTGATAGACATACCTGCGGAGAGGGCGAAACCTCGACCTTACAGACCTCCGTGACTGCCGAACTTATCCGTTGCCAATATTCTGCAATTATTTCACAGTGCCACCAGATATATAAGAATGTGCATATTTCTTTGTTACATCTCCAGCAGATATCACTGACTTCAGGATACATCTTGTGTAGAACAACTGGCGTATAGTACCACCTGGTGAGTATTTTAAAATAATTTTCCTGCAGTCTCACGCACGTTGAGATTTTAGGGGTAAGAGATAAACATTTAGTAAGGGGGTTTTGTGTCTGGTCTAGTTGTAGGTCCATTTCCCATCTTTTAATGTAGGTATTGACGTCTGCTCTAGATTGCACTAATATTATAGAGTAAAGTGTAGAGATCTTTTTATCAGGTTCCTTCCTCTGGATAACCATCTTTTCAAAGTTTGTTGGGTCAGTTTTGTTTAGTGGCAGGTACGTTTTGAGGTAAGTCCTAATATGTTACCTCTGTAAAAATGATAAGGAGGATACATTGTCTCCTTTATCCCAATCATTGTCCAATCCGCCCGACATGTCCAATAAGTCCACCACTGGAGAGGTGAAGGTATTCACTAGTTCGGGGAGGGTCTGTAAAAATTGCAGAGGAGCATCATGTAGTATATCCCTAATCTGAATCAGAGGGGAGAACGTAGAAGTGATTAGAGAGGTACCCAGTTTTTGTTTCCACAGTTGGATCATAGTTTTAGTAATGGGGTTCCAAATAGATGCCCCTGTGGTATATTTCCCTAATAGGAGTAACGGCCTTAGTGTGGAGCGGTTGATAGCCATCTCAGATTGGATGTCTAATCTATCTCCCTTATATCGCAACCACTTTAGGCATCTCATCCCGTGTACTGCAATATAGTATCCGTAAAAGTCTGGTACCTCCATTCCTCCCTGACTAATTGGTAAGGTGGTATAGTGTTTAGTGAGTCTAGGTTTCTTTTTGTTCCATAGGAATTTAGAGAGTATTGACTCTAATTTAGCAAAAAAAGGGACGAGGTAAATGGATAGGGAGAGTTTGAAGGTAATACAAAATCTTGGGTAGTATGATGATTTTAATTAAGGAGCATATGCCAAACCAAGATGTAAAAGAGATTTCCCAAGAGTCTAATAAGCGTCTGATATCATCAGGTAAGTCTTGGAAATTTGTTTCGTATAGTCGAGTGGGGTCAGATGTTAGCTTGATGCCCGAAAACTTCAGATTCGAAGCGGACCACTGATACGGTTTATTGAGCTTCAGTCTCTTCTGCCACTGAATGTCCAGTGATACATTTAAAACTTGGGACTTTGTGGGGTTAACAAAGAAATTAGATAGATCCCCAAAGAGAACAAAGGGCAAGGGCGACAAGGGACCCCCCTGTCTTGTAGCATTAGATATTTGTAGAGAGGGAGAGAGGGTGCCATTGACCACCACTTTGGCAGAGGTTTAGAATACATAGCCATGATGGCAGAAATAAAGTCGGCAGGAATTCCTAATTTGGATAATGCTCGTTGCATGAATATCCAATCTATATGGTTGAACGCTTTTTCGGCTTCAGTGCCTAGCACTTCTAGAGGCACAGAACGACTACGTGCGTAGTGGATGATATTTATTAGGCGAGTGGTGTTCATTCTCCCCTCTCTCCCAGCCACAAACCCGACCTGTTCACTATGGATCAAATTCGGCATTAGCGGCTTCAGCAGGGGAAGTCAAAGAGATGCCCGATGAGGAGTCTAATGATGGGTGTAATGGAAGGTTCAGGTCACCCCCTAGTATTAAAGTTCCCTCGGTAAAATCTTTCAAAAGGTCTGTCATAGTACATATCCATTTGGATTGCGCCGAATTCGGTGCGTACAGATTACCAAACGTATAGGTACAATTCCCAATGTTGCCCTTTATGAAAAGGTACCTACCCTCTGGGTCTACTAGTGTGGAACTTACTACCATAGGGAAGTTTTTATGTAGGGCAATTGAGACCCCCTTAGAGGCCGAAGAGGGCCATGTACTGTGGTACCACCTATTGTGTGTAAGATGGCTCAACCGCGGCACATGGTCCTTTTTAAAATGGGTCTCCTGGAGCATCAATACGCTCACCTGTTGTTTACGCATAAGTTGGACTATCTGGCTTCTTTTGGCAGGTGAATTTAGCCCTCTGACATTAAAGGAGCATATCTTTATGGCAGCCATGTCAAGCAGTCACGGAAGTCCAAGATACAACTGTCCAGGCTGGAGAGAATAAGATATTGGAATGGCTGCTGCAGGGGAGGATGAGGAAGGGGGTGGGAAAAGGGATGGCAAATACAGTATGCAAAAACAGAGAAAAGAACATTATTGTAAGAAACACATGGTAATTTCAAACATGTAACACCAATGAACAAAAGTGTTAAGTGATCCATTGTAAAAGCGGTGTCTCCCCTAAAGAGGAGGCACTCTGGGGGGAGAGAATTGGTCTAGAAATGCGGCTTATCCGCGCACACGAGCAGATAAATATCATAAATGATACAGAGAGAGAGGGTAGATTGGACACCAAAGTTATCAAGGTTTGTATATAACGGGCACGTAATGGACACGTCTCCGATATATGGAGGATTCCGAGTCTACTCCTCCATTGAGGCAGAATGTCAAACACAGGTTACGCCATTTCAAACAATCGATATACTATAGTACGGTTCAACCACCTTACATTTCAAGATAGGAAAGGGCATAGGGAAAAGAAGGCTAAGAGGGGAGGGAGAGAGGGTGAAAAGAGAAGGTAAAAAAGGGGGGGGGGAGTAAAGAGCTGTGGGGTGTGGGTGGGGGGGCTGAAGAGAAGCCTATAATCCCTGTGTCATAGAGGGATAATCAAACAGTTACCCATAACGGTAGTAAGCAGCATAAGAAATGCAAAACATCATGTAAACAAATAGCCATGTAAGCTCAGGATCTTTCCGGGTTTCTTTAGCGCCCAGCTACAGAAGATTTGGTATGGTAAATAGCATGGGAAGAGAGTCTCACTCTGGGTCTAGTGGTATCCTCTTAGGTGTCAGCTTGGAAAGTTTTCTCTTGTGGCGCTGAGGTCTGGAGCCGAGGCAGGGGTCCAAGCAGCTATTGCTGGGACCGCAGGGAGATCTGTAAGGTTTATACTATAGTCCAGTCCTGGATGTCCAGTGGCTCAATCTCCAAGATGTTGTAAATCTGTATAAGGTCTGCAGGAGCTCTGATCACAACTTTGCTCCCTGGGGCATTCACCAACAACCCGAATGGGTGGAGCCAGCGATAAGTGATATTTCTACGTTGCAGAACTTCTAAAATGGGCTTCAGAGACCGTTGTTTTTGTAGTGTCATAGGCGACAGGTCTTGGAATAACGTTACTGTGGATCCAAAGCATGGTACTGGGTGCTTTTCCCTTGCAGCTTTGAGCAATTTTTCTTTTACACTGAAGTTGGTCAGCCAGCATATAATATCCCTGGGTGGCTCCTGAGGCTTGGGGGGAGGGTGTAATGCCCTATGCGCCCTGCCCATTGTAAAATCAGTTTTGGTGTCCGGGCCTAGTAACTTGTGGAATAATTCCAGTAAAGAGGCCATAATGGCGTCAGGTGGTAGGGTCTCTGGGACGCCTGAAATTCGCAAATTATTTCTGCGCCAACGGTTATCCTGGTCTTCAATCAGATTGTATAACTGGTTGATATGGGCCTGAGTGTGGTCAAAGCTGTTAGTGACTGCTGAGTTAAAAGCTATAGTCCCTTCCCAACCTGCTTCTAGAGACTCAACTCTGTCCCAGACCTGCTTCAGGTCAGATTTAATATCTTGCAAGTCCTGCTTCAGCGGCACCAAAGCAGCGCCTAGGGCCTGGGTGATAAAGTCTCTTGACACTGGGAGGTTATCTCTGGGGCATCTGGCGTCAGCTTCACATTCCCTACCTCCATCAGAGTCGACCGATGCATCAGTATGTTCTCCTTGTTCAGAGGCAGCTCGCTCCGGCGCCCTCGTGGATTCAGCTCGCATCAGCCCTGCGCTTTTTCTGAGGAATTTCTCCAGCTCCTCGTGGATGGGGTGAGTCCTGCGTGTGCCAGAAGTGTCTCTGGCCTTGTCTCTCCCGGTTTTTCCCATCTCTAGGCTCTGTGGTCAGCTTAAAAGCTTGTGTGCCCGTAGCCAGAAGCAGAGCTCACACAGACATGAGCGTCCCACTCTGCAGCAAAGCTCCACCCCCCACAGATACATTTTTTAACCGCACACGTTACACTGGAGATATCCCCCTGGTAATATCCCTGTCAGAAGCGGACAACGTCTATTGAAAAAGTACACGTGATGTCACTGATATTTTTTGGATGCGCACATTTTACACAGGAGATGTGGCGCAGATAATTTAACTGTCCGCAGCGGACACCATCTATAGAAAAAGTACACTGGATGTCACTGATATTTTAGCAATGCGCACACTTTACACAGGAGATGTGGCGCGGATAATTTAACTGTACACAGCGGACACCATCTACGGAAAAAGTACAGTGGATGTCACTGATATTTTAGGGATGCGCACTCTTTACATGGGAGATGTGGCGCAGATAATTTAACTGTCTGCAGCGGACACCGTCTACAGAAAAAGTACATTGGATGTCACTGATATTTTCAGGATGCACACACTTTACACAGGAGATGTGGAGCGGATAATTTAACTGTCCGCAGCGGCCTATTAGACACTATTTAGCGCAGGATGCGCTATAAATATATATTGCTGCTGTCACACACAATAGTCCTTAAAAGGACTTTTGGGTCTCTGAAAAGCTTTCTAATAAAAATCTTCCAATTACACTCCCTACACTGTCTGTCCCTTCCTATGCTCAGCTCTCCCTAAGACTGAGCAATTTAGCGCAGGTTGCTCTACAAACATATATTGCTGCTGCCACACACAATAGTCCTTAATAGTGATGAGCGGCAGGTGCCATATTCGATTTCGACGAAATTCGCGAATATTCGAATGAATATTCGTTTCATATTCGTCGAAATCGAATATTCGTCATTTTTTCTAGTTATCGCGATTAACATGCGATTTAAATAATCGCATATTGCGATTTGTACTTAAGGCTACTTTCCTATTGGTTTCATATCTAGAATTAGCGAGGATGACGAATATGACGAATGTATTCGTCTATTCCTCAAAACGAAGATAACGAAGTATTCTACATCTTCGTTTTAGCTACCTATTCGTCAACTTCGCTAATTCTAGCAATCAAATAGGAAGGTTGACTATAGAGACAGCTGTGTTAAATTCGCTATGCGATTTTTTTTTAAATAAATAGAATACTTATAATAATTTTATCAAGTAATATAATTATTGTATTAAAAAAAAAAATCGCATAGCGAATTTAACACAGCTGTCTGGTAAGTCAACCTTCCTATTTGATTGCTAGAATTAGCGAATAGCGAAGTTGACGATGACGAGGCGAATAGGTAGCTAAAGCGAAGATGTAGAATACTTCGTTATCTTCGTTTTGAGGAATATGACGAATACATTCGTCATATTCGCTATTCGCTAATTCTACCAAGCCAACCATAACTTCTGTGCTCATGGAGCGTCCCCATCACCATGGGAACGTCTCCATATACTAAAATGTACTGTCGGTTTGAGGAATTACGTTGAAATCGCAATGCGATTAATTCAAGTTATATTAATCGCATTGCGATTTCAACTTAGAGCTGGGTTTATAATGGGTCAGCTTGCTAGAATTAACGAAGTTAACGAATATGGAATATAGCAGCAGTGCTAAGTTGAAATCGCAATGCGATTAATTTAACTTAAAGTATTCGCATTGCGATTTCAACTTAGCACTGCTAGTGCATAGCATTAGCTATACTCCATATTCGTTAATTCTAGCCTATGTAAGATAGCAGTGCTAAGTTGTAATCGCAATGCGATTAATTTAACTTAAAGTATTCGCATTGCGATTTCAACTTAGCACTGCTAGTGCATAGCTATACTCCATATTCGTTAATTCTAGCCTATGTAAGATAGCAGTGCTAAGTTGTAATCGCAATGCGATTAATATAACTTGAATTAATCGCATTGCGATTTCAACGTAATTCCTCAAATCCGACAGTACATTTTAGTATATGGAGATTCTCCCATGGATGGGGACGCTCCACATGAGCACGGAAGTCGGCAGAAGCGGCAACGGGCACTGACTAGAGCAGCCAGGAAGCCAGGAATCCTCAGGACAGGTAAGAACTACTTTTGGGAAGTAGGAAAGAAAAAAATATAACAAAAAAAAAAAAAAAAAAAAAAAACGAATATTCGAAATAGCGAATTTATAGCGCTATATTCGAAATATTCGCGAATTAGCGAAGTGCCGATATTCGCTAAAAAAATTCGCTTTTCGAATATTCGCGCTCAACACTAGTCCTTAAAAGGACTTTTGGATCTCTGAAAAGTTTTTCTAATAAAAATTTTCCAATAACGCTCCCTACACTGTCTGTTCCTTCCTATGCTCAGCTCTTCCTGACTAACACTGAGCCAAACACATGTCATTGGGTGCTATACAGGTCCATATCGAAACCAATGACAAAGTTAGAGGAAGGTGGAGAGTCCTTAAAAATGATTTCAGGGACTTAGGTCAAAAGCTTAGGGCAAGGATCTCAAAAGTATTTTTTTCTGAAATACTGCCTGTACCACGAGCCACACAAGAAAGGCAGCGGGAGATTAGGGAGATTAACAAGTGGCTCAAGAACTGGTGTAGGAATGAGGGGTTCATGCTCCTGGAGTACTGGGCCGACTTCTCTGTCGGCTACAGGCTCTATAGTAGGGACGGGCTGCACCTCAATGGGGAAGGGGCTGCTGTGTTGGGGAGAAAGATGGCTAGAAGGTTGGAGGAGTGTTTAAACTAGGGACTGGAGGGGAGGGTAATTACATTATAGGAGGGGAAGATAGTGAAGATAGAGACCAGGGGTGAGGTAGTGTGACTGGGGGAGGAATGGAAGGAGGGACTAGAACAGCTCAGAATGAAATTTGTAGGGTAAAAAATACACATAAACCTCTCAAATGTATGTACACTGATGCCAGGAGCCTGACTAACAAGACTGGTGAACTGGAATTAGTGATGTGTGAGGAGGACTATGCCATAGTGGGAATAACTGAGACATGGCTGGATGATAGCTATGACTGGACAGTTAATATAAAAGGTTACAATCTGTTTAGAAAGGATCGTCAAAACCGGAGAGGTGGAGGGATCTGCCTCTATGTGAAGTCCTGTCTAAATCCCGTAATTCAAGAATACATCTGTGAGGGACATGAATATGTGGAGTCACTGTGGGTAGAAATACATGGAGCAAAATAATAAATTACTAATAGGAGTCTATGATAAACCACCTAATATAGCAGAGTCCACAGAAAATCTATTACTAAACGAGATAGATGAGGCGGCAAATCATAATGAAGTCGTTATTAAGGGGGACTTCAACTACCCAGAGATAGACTGGGAAACTGAAAGCTGTACATCCCAAAAATGAAACAGGTTCTTGGCAATAGCCAAAGACAATTACCTTTCCCAAATGTTTCAGGACCCCACTAGAGGGACGGCCATACTGGACTTAGTATTAACCAATAGACCTGATAGAACATCAGACGTGCAGGTCGGAGGACACCTAGAAAATAGTGACCAAGTAATAACCTTCCAATTATCCTTCAAAAGAGAGTTTCTACAAGGAGGAACAAAAATACCAAACTTCAAAAAAGCTAAATTTAGCCAACTAAGCGAGGCCATAGGTCTAACTAACTGGGACAAAGTCCTCAAAAATAAAAATACAAGCACAAAATTTGAGATTTTTAAAAGCATGGTAACATCTAATTGTGAGAGGTATATACCTTATAGGAATAAAAGGCTAAGAAACAATAAGAAACCAATGTGGATAAATAGAACCGTAAAGATAGCAATAAATGACAAAAAGAAAGCATATAAATCACTAAAACAGGAGGGGAGCTAAGAAGCACTGATAAACTATAAGGAAAAAAAATAGAATATGTAAAAAAAACTAATAAAAATTGGCAAACTAGAGACCGAGAGATTAATTGCCAAAGAGAGTAAAACTAACCCTAAAATGTTGTTCAATTATATAAATAGTAAAAAATATGAATCTGAAGGAGTCGTCCCTCTACATAGCAATGAGGGGGGTGTTGCAGAGAGCGACGAGGATAAAGCAAAACTATTAAATATTTTTTTCTCCACTATATTCACTGAGGAAAATAAGCTGTCAGATGAAATGCAGAATGTAAAAGTAAATTCCCCATTAAAAGTGCCCTGTCTGACCCAGGAAGAAATACAACAGCGACTTAAAAAGATTAAAATAGAAAAATCGCCAGGACCGGAGGGCATAAACCCCCGTATCCTAAGGGAATTAAGTGATGTCATAGCCAGACCATTATTTCTGGATTGGCGCATAGCAAATGTGGTGCCAATATTCAAAAAGGGTCCAAAAACAGAGCCTGGAATTTATAGGCCGGGAAGTTTAACATCTGTTGTTGGTAAACTGTTTGAAGGGTTTCTAAGAGATGCTATTTTGGAGTATCTCAATGAAAATAAGCAAATAACGCCATATCAGCATGGCCTCATGAGGGATCGGTCATGCCAAACGAATTTAATCAGCTTCTATGAGGAGGTAAGTTCTAGACTTGACAGCGGCGAATCAATGGATGTCGTATATCTGGACTTCTCTAAAGCATTTGACACTGTACCTCATAAAAGGTTAGTATATAAAATGAGGATGCTCGGACTGGGATAAAATGTCTGTATGTGGGTAAGTAACTGGCTGAGTGACAGAAAACAGAGGGTGGTTATTAACGGTAGATACTCAGATTGGGTCACTGTCACTAGTGCGGTACCTCAGGGGTCAGTATTGGGCCCTATTCTCTTCAATATATTTATTAATAGTGATGAGCGGCAGGGGCAATATTCGAATTTGTGATATTTCGCGAATATTTGGGCGAATATTCGCCATATATTCAAAAATTCACTAATTCGTAATCTTCAGTCATTATTTTCTTGATTGCAAAAATTAGCATAAAATTTGCATAACAATTCGCACAAACTGGTTATTTAAAAGGTTTTTATGCAAATTTATGTAAAATTTTTATGCAAATTTTCGTAATCAGAAAATAATGACATTATTTTCTTGCTTGCGAATATTTGCATATAAAAAATTTGCATAAAAATGAATATTCGCAATTGTGAATATATTTTGCTATATTCTAAATATTTGCGAATTCTCGAAGTGCCGATATTCACGATTAAAATTCGCAATTCGAAAATTCGTGATCATCACTATTTATTAATGATCTTGAAAAAAGGCTTACACAGTAAAATGTCTATTTTTGCAGATGACACTAAACTGTATAAAGTAATTAACACTGATGAGGACAGTTTTCTGCTACAGAGGGATCTGGATAGATTGGAGGCTTGGGCAGAGAAATGGCAGATGAGGATTAACACTGTCAAATGTAAAGTTATGCACATGGGAAGGAATAATGCAAGTCATCCGTACATATTAAATGGTAAAACACTCGGTAAGGCTACATGCACACGACAGTATTTTTTTGCGGCTTCCGTTCCGTTTTTTTTGCGGATCCCATTCATTTCTATGGATCCGCAAAAAAAACTGATGCCTCTTCCGTTTCCTGTCCGCGTCAGTATTCCGCATTTCACGTCCGCAAAAAAAATATGGCATGTCCTATTCTTGTCCGCAAAAAACGGTTTGCGGACCCATTGAAGTCAATGGGTCCGCAAAAAAAACGGAAGCCACACTGAAGCCTTCCGTTTTTCCATCCGCATCCGTTTTTTTTGCGGATGGTTGCTTGCAAACCAGGGCACTTGTGCAGGTACTTTAAGAAACTGTTTCAAGCCTTCCGTTTTTTTTGCGGATCCGCAAAAAAAAACGGAAGACACACGGAAACACAACCTACAAAATTTTCGGACACACGGAACGGATGTGGATGTGAAAAAAAAAGGAAGACGGATCCGCGATTTGCGGACAGCAAAGAAACAACTGTCGTGTGCATGTAGCCTAACACTGACATGGAAAAGGATCTAGGAATTTTAATAAACAGCAAATTAAGCTGCAAAAACCATTGTCAGGCAGCTACTGCCAAGACCAATAAGATAATGGGTTGCATCAAAAGAGGGATAGACCCCCGTGATGAGAAGATAGTCCTACCACTTTACAAATCACTAGTCAGACCACACATGGAATACTGTGTACAGTTCTGTGCTCCTGTGAACAAGGCAGACATAGCAGAGCTGGAGAGGGTTCAGAGTAGGGCAACTAAATTAATAACTGGAATGGGGCAACTACAGTACCCTGAAAGGTTATCAAAATTAGGGTTATTCACTTTAGAAAAAAGACGACTGAGGGGAGATCTAATATCTATGTATAAATATATCAGGGGTCAGTACAGAGAACTCTCCCATCATCTATTTATTAGCAGGACTGTGACGAGGGGACATCCTCTGCGTCTGGAGGAAAGAATGTTTGTACACAAACATAGAAAAGGATTCTTCATTGTAAGAGCAGTGAGACTATGGAACTTTCTGCCTGAGGAGGTGGTGATGGTGAGTACAATAAAGGAATTCAAGAGGGGACTGGATGTATTTTTGGAGTGTAATAATATTACAGGATATAGCTACTAGAGATTGGTCATTGATCCAGGGAGTTATTCTGATGCTTGATTGGAGTTCGGAAGGAATTTTTTTCCCCTTAAGTGGGGAAAATTGACTTCGGCCTCACAGTTTTTTTTTGCCTTCCTCTGGATCGTCTTGTAGGCCGAATTGGATGGACAAATGTCTTTTTTCGGTCTTATATACTATGTTACTATGTGTTACCTCCCTGCACGTTTATTGGCTGCGTGGCGGCCAAGAAACGTACGGGGAGGAGACTCGAGCATTGCGCTCGAGCACATGCGGTACTCGGCAGAGTAATGCCATATGCCGAGCATCGAGATGCTCGAGGCAAACTGGTGTTCGGCCGAGCATGCTCGATCAACACTACTGGTCACTCCACACCACCAATAATCTATAGGGATGGTTGTGTTATGAAGCATCTCAGTAATAATTTCACTGCATAAGGAGTTTGTACTGGCTTTCCTTATATTTGTTACAAATAGACATCTTTGCCACCCTTTTCCAGGTCCCCCACACTACAATTAGTAAAGTGTGTCCTAGAAACTAGAAACTAGAAATACCTAGAAAGTATATCCGGCCATGGGTTATTCAATATAAACGGCAGAAATAGGCATCCTTGTGGATGTAGCCAATCTACAAAGACATTCATATGTCATGGGAATCTACATCTAATAGCCTGGAAAAAAGGATAGTGGCATGATATGTAATCTGAAGCTAATAAAATCGACTTTAAGAGTACAAATCAAATTTAGCCTGTAACTCAGCAAAAGACAATGGCAATCTAGATCTACTTTCTCAATCAATCTGCAAAGCAAAATAACTCGTTTTTATGTCACAGTCCATGCTCTGCATACAATTAGATAAAAGATTGCTTTCCAAATGAGGATGAAAGAGCTTATTTGAAAACAGCAGGTTATATGAAGGCTTAAAATATGGGTTATTCCAAATAATTGCATTTGGATGAGCAGGGACTAGTAATAACTTCCCAATTTCCATCCATCCAAAATAGGCTGGGAGAGTGGACCGAGCAGGGATCCTCTTTGGCTATTAAGCCCAGTTGTAAAAAAAAAAAATATTAACCGGCTCTGGACCGCCGCACGCAGGATCGCATGATCTCGGTGGCCCAGTTACTCCTCGTTGACGCGCGGGCGCATCATCTCGCGAGTTCATAGCAGCTCGCAGATCGGCAGTTATACTGCAGCCTGCCAGCGATGATCAATCGCTGGCAGGCTGTAGATGTTAAATAAATCGCATCAAAGAGGTATATCAGACGCTGTTTTGTTAACAGCGTCTGATATACCTGCTACCTGGTCCTCTGGTGGTCCCTTATCACCGCCAGTTAGTTAGCTACTTGTTAGGTAGTTAGCGCCCAGCCCACCGCACCGCAGTTACTGATTTTGGCAGAGATTTCTTCATCCACATTGTTCGATGCGAATGAAAAAATCTGTGCTGTTCATTTTTTTTTTTTTCAGCCCAGAGGCTGAACGAAAAAAAAAAATCTCATTACCCGTATGCTCAATATAAGGAGAATAGCAGAAACTCCTAATGCTGGCCATACGTGTAATGATTGCGGAGACCCTCAAATGCCAGAGCAGTACAAACACCTCACAAGTGACCCCATTTAGAAAGAAGACACCCCAAGGTATTCCGTGAGGGGTATGGTGAGTTCATGTAAAATTTTATTTTTTGTCACAAGTTAGTGGAATATGAGACTTTGTAAAAAAAAAAAAAAAACAATATCAATTTCCGCTAACTTGTGCCAAAAATGTTTTTTTTCTGTGAACTCGCAATGCCCCTCACGGAATACCTTGGGGTTTCGTCTTTCCAAAATGGGGTCACATGTGGGGTATTTATACTGCCCTGGCATTTTAGGGGTCCTAAAGCGTGAGAATCCAAATGCGTAAAAATGCCCTGTGAAATCCTAAAGGTACTCATGGGAATTTGGGCCCCTTTGCGCATCTTGGCTGCAAAAATGTGTCACTCATGTGGTATTGCCGTACTCAGGAGAAGTAGGGCAATGAGTTTTGGGGTGTATTTTTATATATACCCATACTTTGTGTGAGAAATATCGCTGCAAACGACAACTTTTTAATTTTTTTTATACAAAGTTGTCAATTTACAGAGATATTTCTCTCACTTAACATGGGTATATGTAAAAATACACCACAAAACACATTTCCCTACTTCTCCTGAGTATGGCGATACCACATGAGTGACACTTTTTTGCAGCCTGGGTGCGCAAAGGGGCCTAAATTCCAACGAGTACCTTTAGGTTTTACAGGGCTGCTCACAATTTAGCCCCACCCAAAATGCCAGAACAGTACAAACACCCCACAAATGACCCCATTTTGGAAAGAAGGCACCCCAAGGTATTCGCTAAGGGGCATATTCAGTCCATGAAAAATTTAACTTTTTGTCACAAGTTAGCGGAAAGGGAGACTTTGTGAGAAAAAACAATAAAAAATCAATTTCCGCTAAGTTCTGCCAAAAATAAAATCTTCTATGAACTCGCCATGCACCTCACGGAATACCTTAAGGTGTCTTCTTTCCAAAATGGGGTCACATGTGGGGTATTTATACTGCCCTGGCATTTTAGGGGTCCTAAAGTGTGAGAATCCAAATGCGTAAAAATGTCCTGTGAAATCCTAAAGGTACTCATGGGAATTTGGGCCCCTTTGCACATCTTGGCTGCAAAAAAGTGTCACTCATGTGGTATCGCCGTACTCAGGAGAAGTAGAGCAATGAGTTTTGGGGTGTATTTTTATATATGCCCATACTTTGTGTGAGAAATATCGCTGTAAACGACAACTTTTTAAATTTTTTTATACAAAGTTGTCAATTTACAGAGATATTTCTCTCACCCAACATGGGTATATGTAAAAATACACAACAAAACACATTTCCCTACTTCTCCTGAGTACGGCGATACCACATGAGTGACACTTTTTTGCAGCCTGGGTGCGCAAAGGGGCCCAAATTCCAACGAGTACCTTTAGGTTTTACAGGGCTGCTCACAATTTAGCCCCACCCAAAATGCCAGAACACTACAAACACCCCACAAATGACCCCATTTTGGAAATAAGACACCCCAAGGTATTTGCTGAGGGGCATATTCAGTCCATGAAAAATTGAACTTTTTGTCACAAGTTAGCGGAAAGGGAGACTTTGTGACAAAAAACAATAAAAAATCAATTTTCGCTAACTTGTGCCAAAAATAAAATCTTCTATGAACTCGCCATGCACCTCACGGAATACCTTAAGGTGTCTTATTTCCAAAATGGGGTCACATGTGGGGTATTTATACTGCCCTGGCATTTTAGGAGCCCTAAAGCATGAGAAGACAAATGCGTAAAAATGCCCTCCTAAAAGGTACTCATTGGAATTTGGGCCACTTTGCGCATCTTGACTGCAAAAAAGTGTCACACATGTGGTATCGCCGTACTCAGGAGAAGTAGGGCAATGTGTTTTGTGGTGTATTTTTACATATACCCATGTTGGGTGAGAGAAATATCTCTGTAAATTGACAACTTTGTATACATTTTTTTTAAAAGTTTTTCATTTACAGAGATATTTCTCACACACAGTATGGGTATATGTAAAAATACACCCCAAAACACATTGCTCTACTTCTCCTGAGTATGGCGATACCACATGAGTGAAACTTTTTTCCAGCCTGGGTGAGCAAAGGGGCTCAAATTCCAACGAGTACCTTTAGGTTTTACAGGGCTGCTCACAATTTAGCCCCACCCAAAATGCTGCTCACAATTTATCCCCACCCAAAATGCCAGAACAGTACAAACACCCCACAAATGACCCCATTTTGGAAAGAAGACAACCCAAGGTATTCGCTGAGGGGCATATTCAGTCCATAAAAAATTGAACTTTTTGTCACAAGTTAGCGGAAAGGGAGACTTTGTAAGAAAAAACAATAAATAATCAATTTCCGCTAACTTGTGCCAAAAAAAAAGATCTTCTATGAACTCGCCATGCACCTCACGGAATACCTTGGGGTGTCTTCTTTCCAAAATGGGGTCACATGTGGGGTATTTATACTGCCCTGGCATTTTAGGGGCCCTAAAGCGTGAGAAGAAAAATGCGTAAAAATGCACTCCTAAAAGCTACTCATTGGAATTTGAGCCCCTTTGCGCATCTTGGCTGCAAAAAAGTGTCACACATGTGGTATCGCCGTACTCAGAAGAAGTAGGTGTCACGGCTGTATGTGAGCACCAAGAGCATACACAGTGAATTAGCTACTGACCGGACCCAAACTAGGGAACATAAAGGGTGACCCCTGTCAGACCCTAAAAGCTATCCCTATGCTGCTAAGCCCGTGTCCAGATCCAGATGGTGGATCGAGACATGCCCGCGTACCTAAGGCTGATGACCACTGTAACCCCTACAATAGTGGAAGGGGCACGGCCACAGGTGCCCTGCTCAGTATATGGACGAAACCGGGGTCGCCTCGGATCCAGTCAGCAAACAAACAGAAACACACAATGTCTGCACACTTAACTGAATGAGCTGCAGCAGCAGTGAAAACAGATCCAAAGTCAGCAGACAATATCCGAAGTACTTGCTTCAGCAGAACACAGGTCCAGTGAACAGATATCACACAAGTGAAGATACTCAAGCGAGAGATACAGGTCAAATGAAAAGTATAATCCGCACGATTAAACAGGAAGAGGGGTATTTTATAGGAAGAGGATTCAATTACAGGAGGGACAGCTGGGAGGAGGGAAACTGAAAGTAAAGACCTCATCACAGGGGCGGAGAAACAGAGCAGAGAGAACTCTTCCAAGCTCTAGTAGTGACATCATCACAGGGGTGGAGAAACAGAGCTGTGAGAACGTCTCAAAGCTCTGGTAGTGACAGTCCCCCCCCCCCCTCTACGGGTGGACTCCCACCTTCTCAGGATGAGCCCTATGAAAATCCCTGATGAGGCGAGTGGCTTTAATGTCCGACACCGGAACCCACATCCTCTCCTCAGGACCATAACCCTTCCAATGAACGAGGTACTGAAGAGAACCGCGGACAATGCGAGAGTCCACAATTCTGGAAACCTCAAACTCCAGGTTGCCATCAACCAAAATCGGAGGAGGAGGCAAAGAGGAGGGTACCGTGGGCTGGACATATGGTTTTAAGAGAGATCTGTGAAATATATTATGTATCTTCCAAACCCGTGGAAGATCAAGATGGAAGGCAGCAGGATTGATGATGGACAGGATCTTATAAGGCCCAATAAACTTGGGACCCACTTTCCAGGAGGGAACCTTCAGTTTAATATCTCTTGTAGACAACCACACCAGATCACCCACATTCAGGTCCGGACCAGGCACACGTCTCTTATCAGCCACATGCTTATATTTCTCACTCATCTTTCTTAGATTACTCTGAATCTTTTAGCCAAATGGTAGACAAAGACGAGGAAAATCTCTCCTCCTCAGGCAAACCAGAAGGAGCCCCTCCCGAGAATGTCCCAAACTGCGGATGGAACCCATATAAGAATGGTGACTTATCAGAAGATTCCTGACGACGGTTGTTCAGAGCAAACTCAGCAAGAGGGAGAAACGAACACCAATCCTCCTGGTTCTCGGCCACAAAACAGCGCAAATATGTCTCCAGATTCTGATTGACGCGTTCAGTCTGACCATTCGACTGCGGGTGAAAAGCAGAAGAGAAGGACAGCCGAACCCCCAGGCGAGAACAGAAAGCCTTCCAGAATTTGGACACAAACTGCGTGCCTCTATCGGAAACAATATCAGAGGGAATGCCATGCAATTTAACAATATGGTCGACAAAAGCTTGCGCCAACGTTTTAGCATTGGGTAAACCAGGGAAGGGTACAAAATGAGCCATCTTGCTAAAACGGTCCACCACCACCAGGATCACCGACTTCCCTGAGGAACGAGGAAGATCCGTGATAAAGTCCATGGAACGGTGTGTCCAAGGTCTTGAAGAGTTTGTGACGTAACTCAGGAGGCACAAACAACTTCCCAGAAGGACAACGGGTAGGTGCCTCAGTCTGGGCAGCCTGGACCTCGGCCTCCAAATCAGAATACAGAGCAGAAACAACTACCCCCTCCGCCAAAATGGGACCCGGGTCCTCGGAGTTTCCTCCTCGCGGAAAACAGCGAGAGAGAGCATCAGCCTTCACATTTTTAATCCCAGGGCGGAATGTAACGACAAAATTGAATCTGGAGAAGAACAGAGACCATCTGGCCTGTCTCGGATTCATACGCTTGGCCGACTCCAAGTACGCCAGATTCTTATGGTCGGTAAAAACGGTGATAGGGTGCCTGGCCCCCTCCAACCAATGGCCCCATTCCTCGAAAGCCATCTTGATGGCCAACAACTCCCTATCTCCCACATCATAGTTCTTCTCTGCCGGGGAGAGTTTTTTTAGAGAAAAAGGCACAGGGTCGCCATTTGGCAGGAGAAGGGCCCTGGGACAAAACCGCACCCACACCCACCTCGGAAGCATCCACCTCAACAATAAAAGGTAAGGAAACATCAGGATGCACCAAGATGGGAGCAGACGCAAAACTCTCTTTAATCTTAGAAAAAGCTGCAAGCGCCTCCTCCGACCAAGAGGAAAAATCTGCCCGCTTTTTTGTCATGTCAGTGAGGGGTTTGACCACAGAGGAATAATTCAAAATGAACTTTCTGTAATAGTTCGCAAAACCCAGAAAGCGCATCAATGCCTTCTGATTCTCAGGGAGCTCCCACTCAAGCACAGCACGGACCTTCTCCGGATCCATGCGAAAACCAGAAGCAGAGAGGAGAAAACCCAGAAATTGAATCTCCGATACCATAAAAACACATTTCTCCAGCTTGGCGTACAATTTATTTTCCCGCAGAATCTGCAGAACCTGAAAAAGATGATCCTGATGGGTCTGAACATCAGGGGAAAAAATCTAAATATCATCAAGATACACCAAAACAAATTTCCCCATTAAATGATAGAAAGTACTGTTAACAAAATGCTGAAAGACGGCCGGAGCATTCATCAAGCCAAAAGGCATAACGAGATTCTCGAAATGCCCCTCAGGGGTATTAAAGGCCGTTTTCCATTCATCCTCCTCTCTGACCCTGACCAGGTTGTACGCGCCTCTCAAATCCAATTTGGAAAAAACCTTGGCCCCAACAATTTGGTTGAAGAGGTCCAACAATTTGGGGATCAGAGGAAGGGGATAGGGATCGCGAATCGTGATACGGTTCAGCTCCCTAAAATCTAGGCAAGGTCTCAGAGAGCCATCTTTTTTTTTAACAAAAAAAACCCCGCGGCAACAGGTGATTTTGAGGGACGAATATGCCCCTTATCGAGACTCTCAGAGATATAGGTTCGCATTGTGATTCTTTCCGGTTGTGAGAGATTGTACAGGCGTGCTTTTGGCAGCTTGGCGCCGGGAATGAGGTTAATGGGACAGTCAAACTCCCGGTGAGGAGGTAGCTCCTGAACACCGCTCTCGGAAAACATGTCCGAGAAATTAGAGAGAAATGATGGCACAGTTTTCGTAGATACCTCTGCCAAAGTCGCTGTGAGACAATTCTCTCTACAAAACTCACTCCACCCATTTATTTGCCTTCCTTGCCAATCAATAATGGGGTTATGTCTAGTGAGCCAGGGTAAACCCAAAACTAGAGGAGAAGGCAATCCGTTAAGGACAAAACAAGATATATCCTCCACATGAGTGTCACCTACAGCTAACCGGATATTGTGAACAATGCCCTTCAGGGATCTCTGTGAGAGTGGAGTCAATAGCAAAAACAGGTATATCCTTTTCTAATGTGCAAACCTGAAAACCATGCATGGCTACAAATTGAGTGTCAATAAGATTGACGGCCGCTCCACTATCGACAAAAATTTCACAAGAAATGACTTTGCTCTCTAGCGCCATCCTGGCAGAAAGGAGAAAACGGGAACTGCAGGTCAGAGGAAAAGCATCAATTCCTACATTAACTTTGCCCAAGGTAGCAGATGAAGCAGAGTTTGATGATTTACCTTTTGAGGTTTTTCTCTTATTATCACTCTTAGTACAGTTCATGAATTTCCTAGACGGACAAACATTTGCCAAATGACCAATGCCCCCACAACAAAAACACACCATTCTCTGAGGACTAAATCCTCCTTTATCAGGGGCAAGTCGACCTAGCTGCATAGGCTCCTCCTCAGAGGGGACTGAGACAGGATGAGGCCCCTGCACACTGAATGAGTCCGCACCACTGCGCCTAGACTGACAATGGCTGGACAGAGAGGTCTCGTTTCTTTCTCTTAGACGCCTGTCAAGGCGTACCGCCAATGACATGGCAGACTCTAAGGACGTTGGTCTCTCATGGAAAGCAAACAAATCTTTCAATCTCTCTGAGAGACCATGACAGAACTGACTCCGGAGTGCAGCATCATTCCAACCTGAATCAGCTGCCCATCTCCGAAATTCAGAACAATAAAGCTCCTCAGACAGTTTGTTCTGGCATAAAAAACGTAAGTTAGATTCAGCCAGAGCAACACGATCCGGGTCATCATATATCTGCCCCAGGTCCACAAAAAATCTTTCCACGGATCGAAGGGAGGGATCCCCCGATGGCAGCGAAAAAGCCCAAGTCTGAGCATTACCCCTGAGCAGGGAGATGCTCCTCATTACCAGAGGAATGGGGACACAAGCAAAAATGGAGTTTGTATGCCTCTCTGAAGCGAACAAAATTCTCACTGCCCCCGGAGAACGTTTCCGGAAGTGAGACCTTTGGCTCGCAACAGACTCCATGGGCCGGAGCCGAGCCCAATGCTTGAAGCTGAGTCATAGATTGACGGAGATCCGCTACCTCCAAAGAAAGACCCTGCATGCGGTCAACCAGGTTAGAAAGCGGATCCATGTCAAAAAGGACGGTTTCAGCGGATTATAATGTCACGGCTGTATGTGAGCAACAAGAGCATACACAGTGAATTAGCTACTGACCGGACCCAAACTAGGGAACATAAAGGGTGACCCCTGTCAGACCCTAAAAGCTCTCCCTATGCTGCTAAGCCCATGTGCAGATCCAGATGGTGGATCGAGACATGCCCGCGTACCTAAGGCTGATGACCACTGTAACCCCTACAATAGTGGAAGGGGCACGGCCACAGGTGCCCTGCTCAGTATATGGACAAAACCGGGGTCGCCTCGGATCCAGTCAGCAAACAAACAGAAACACACAATGTCTGCACACTTAACTGAATGAGCTGCAGCAGCAGTGAAAACAGATCCAAAGTCAGCAGACAATATCCGAAGTACTTGCTTCAGCAGAACACAGGTCCAGTGAAAAGATATCACACAAGTGAAGATACTCAAGCGAGAGATACAGGTCAAATGAAAAGTATAATCCGCACGATTAAACAGGAAGAGGGGTATTTTATAGGAAGAGGAATCAATTACAGGAGGGACAGCTGGGAGGAGGGAAACTGAAAGTAAAGACCTCATCACAGGGGCGGAGAAACAGAGCAGAGAGAACTCCTCCAAGCACTAGTAGTGACATCATCACAAAACGTCTCAAAGCTCTGGTAGTGACAGTAGGGCAATGTGTTTTGGGGTGTATTTTTACATATACCCATGCTGGGTGAGTGAAATATCTCTGTAAATTGACAACTTTGTATATATATTTTTTTTAATTTGTCATTTACAGAGATATTTCTCACACACAGTATGGGTATATGTAAAAATAGAAAAATTTGTCAGAGTATAATGGATATACGTCCCCAATAAATTAATTAATCAAATAAGGTCTTAGGAGGACGTTAAGAGCAAAACAAAAAATCTTTATTAATCATTTGCTATAAAAATAGGGGTGGTCAGATAAAGTGAGCCTACTGTATTGCTTGGCACTCACAAAAAATCGCTGTACTGCACCTCGGTATGTGCAGGATACTTATAGCGTGTTCAGCAATGTAATGCCAAAAGCGCCATTACAACTATAAACACCAGACTCTGTTTTGTGCTGGCACTAATATAGGTGCATATTGGCAAAATATGTCACTAATGCCATAGACAGCACATTCCAGAGTCACTTTGTAAGGTGTATATAGTAATGGGGTTCCTAAATGCCAGCCTATAACCTAGCTAGATATCCCAGCATGGCAATGTGAACAATGCTGATGATGAGCTGGTTTTGTATTATTCCAGCGCATTAGTTAGCTGGTTAACGAAAGGCTGGTCACTATGTATAATTTCAACTAGAAACCCTAGGAAGTAGTCTCCTCCTAATAAAACTCATATCCCCTGCTCGACGCGTTTCTAAGTGAATTTTATACACTGTTCATCAGGAGCAGGATAGGAGATTGACGCCGAATCCCTCCGTTCAGAGGGTCGGCATTGGTATGTCACGAGGAGAGACACAGAGTATCGGCGCTAGTGTGGCCGCGAAGCGGCCGTTCGCGCGCTCTGCTTTACGTCAGACGCCCCGCCCACAGGGAGTGGCAACACATCGCAAACAGCAGGAGGTAAATATTCCATTCAAAGACTGCTGCGGTGGTTGTTACAATGTACTCCCCGTGGCGCACATGCACTGAGCACAAAAGTTACAAAAACGGGAACATACTGGCGGTAAGATAACAGGGGCATGTAAATAAAGATATTGATGGGATAGCAGAAGTGTTTCAACAATACAGATCGCTGGTGGAGCATAACCCACCAACAGTCCATGGCTGCAATACATTATTACATATAGTATCCAAAAAAGAATACAATGTATCGATAGCAGCAAAATGAATATGAAGTAAGGAAAAGGTATAGCCACGGTGGTGAAAATTAGAGGTTAGTTCTTCTCATGTTCCCTCAGATATTATATAATGGACATCATGCATTTATAGCAACCTCTACCAGATCGTTATATCATAAATTTACACCACATAGATTAAATAAAAGGGGTATATGATATCACCTCATTCAGGCCAAATGGTTTCATCGTATTTAACATGAATATCCATCTGGCCTCCTTTTGTAATAATATACGGTCCAGATCACCACCTCTTGATGTAGACTTAATCAGTTGGATACCTTGAAATTTCACCGTATCTGATCTGCCACCATGCTGTTCTGAAACATGTCGTGCCACCGAGTATCTTTGGCTTTGCGGATATCCAGGATGTGTTCCCCTATCCGCCGCCTCAATTCACGAGTGGTCTTTCCAACATATTTCATGCCACAGGAACAAGTCATCAAATATACCACTCCTTCTGATTTACAATTCACATAAGAACGGATGTAAAATTCCCTTTCTTGACTACTATCCTTAAAGTTTTTCCCTTTAAGGATGTATCGACAAAATTTGCAAGAGCCACAGGGATAGGTCCCAGTAGGTATATTATGTAGCCAAGATTCTTGTATCGGCTTATTGTAAAAACTGTGGACCAGTTGATCCCTTAGATTTTGACTACGTCTGTATGTGATTGTCGGTCTATGAGAGATGATTTTCCCAATATCTGGATCAGAAAGAAGGATATCCCAGTTGTCTTCCAGCACCTGTTTTACTGTCTTATGGGCTTTATCAAAAGTCCCAATAATACGCAAGCTATCCCCCTCACCTGATCTTGTTTTCGGAGTGAGGAGCGATTCCCTGTTTACACTTAGAGAATGCTGATAAGCTTGCTTCAATGTGTTATCAGGATAGCCCCGATTCAGGAATCTATGTTTGAGCTCTTTTGCATCCTTTCTAAAATCCGATAGATTGGAGCAATTCCTTCTTATTCTCAGATATTGCCCTTTAGGGATTCCTTTTTCAGTGCTACTGGGTGACCACTCTCCCATTGCAGGAGATTGTTGGTGGCAGTTGGTTTCCTGAAATTCTTGGTGATAATCTGACCAGATCTATCTAATAAAATAGATAAATCAAGAAAGGAAATCCCAGTGTTACTGATCTCCGATGTAAAGAATAGGCCAAGCACGTTATTGTTCAATGCAGTCACCATGTCTTTGAAGGATTCCTCCTTCTCAGTCCATAGAATCAAAATATCATCTATGAATCTGATCCAAAGGGGAATCGATGCTGTAAAATGTGCATAGTCATCACTGAACACAATCTCTCTTTCCCACCAGCCCAGGTAGAGGTTGGCGAAAGTGGGGGCACACGGGCTCCCCATCGCCACCCCCTGAGCTGGTGGAAATAGCGACCATCGAAAAGGAACACATTATGAGTAAGGATAAATTGTAACAAATCCATAATAAACTCATTGTGTTGTTTAAGGTGTTCACCCCTCTGTTGTAGATATGTGGAGATCACTCTACATCCCAATTCGTGGGGAATGGAACTGTAGAGGGCCTCCACATCGAGGCTGGCCAGATAGGTCCCGGGGTCACATTGAACATCATTGAGACGACTGAGAACGTCCATAGTGTCACGAATATATGACGGCAGACTGGTAACAAATGGTCTCAATATGATATCAACATAGGAGCTAATATTAGCTGTTAAGCTCCCCATACCAGAGACTATGGGTCTGCCTTTCAATGGATCCAGGCCTTTGTGTAATTTGGGTAAGGCATAGAAGACTGCCATCAGTGGGTGATCAGGAAGAAGAAAAGCATACTCGGCTTTGTTGATTAGTTTATTCTCAAGAGCTTTAGAGAGGATGACACGTAGTTCATTGTAAAAAACTTGAGTGGGATCAGAAGGTAGTATTCTATAGGTGTCTTTGTCATTAAGAATTTTCTTGCACATACATGTATATTGTGCATGATCTAAAATGACAATATTACCACCTTTGTCCGATGGTTTTATTATGATCCCTTTATCTTCTTGTAAACCTCTCAGAGCTTTTCTTTCCTCTGGTAGTATATTATCACATCGCTGGTGGCAGTCAGCCACCTTACGTAATTTCTTAGTAACAATGGTGACAAATGTGTCGATCGGTGTATTATCACCAATAGGAGGCATTCTTGTGGACGGGAGTCTTAAGTTGGTAAATGGGCCCTCGCCCACCTCGCGTTGGCCCTCAGTAAAGAGATCAGCCAATAATTGTACATCAGGGAGATCCTGTTCAGTGATCCCCAGTTCCTCACATTTACGGCGATCATGTGTCATAAAGAATTTCCGCCATTTTAATTTACGGGCAAATAGATTTAGATCTTTCACCCATTCAAATAGGTCAAAATTACGCAGGGGTACAAAAGATAGACCCCTACGTAAAACCTGCATCTCTGCACGTGTAAAGGTACGTGGTGACAGATTCACAATTTGTAAATCATCAGCTTGTGCAGAGGGCTCTTGCATACTCGCTAAACTGGTAGACACTAATTCTTGTTCCTCAGCATATATTGGGATGCTGGGGGGGTATTGTCTAAAAAACCCCCAGACTGAGCTCTACCACCTCTACCCCGTCTGCCTCTGCCTCTGCCTCTTGCTGAATATGGTCTTCTAGCGTATTGTGATCTGTCTCTGCCTCTCCCTGCCTCTGATTCTGTTTCACACTCAGAGGAGGAGGCTTCAGTATCTACCTCCAACGCACCACCAGTATGTTTTACACTGTAATCAAAGATTTTACCATCCCTAAAATCCTTGATGTCTCTGTTATACAATAGATGCTTTTTCTCTTTCAGTTGTGCTGTGTATTTTTCCACTGTAAGTTGTACATTACTCTCCTTTTTGTTAAATTCAGTATGGGAATTGAATTTTTTTGCTTGTTCAATAGCTGCTTTCAGTTCGACTTCAGATAGACTAAGAGAAGATTTTTCTTCATCTAGCAGAAGTTTCATGAGTCTCAAAGATGACTCAATCGATTCTTTTTCCCATTTTTTCAGGAAATCACTAGATCTCAGGTGTGCTGCTGGTATAATAGGATTACGTAGACCCCTGGGCACAATTTTGTTTTTTATATATGTGTCCAGGGACTGCACCTCCCACCACGATCTAATGAAGTTTTTGTACACTCTAGTGACCTGTTTGAAGGCGGATGATATACTTAAACTCTGAGATGACACAGGTAGTTCTTTCTCTGAAAACACTTCACTAGAATCACCCAGCCATGAGTCAATGTTAATTGCCCCAGATAGAAAACCTGCCATTCCCAAATATAAAAAGACTCAACAAAATCAAAACTGAAAAATTCGTCAGAGTATAATGGATATACGTCCCCAATAAATTAATTAATCAAATAAGGTCTTAGGAGGACGTTAAGAGCAAAACAAAAAATCTTTATTAATCATTTGCTATAAAAATAGGGGTGGTCAGATAAAGTGAGCCTACTGTATTGCTTGGCACTCACAAAAAATCGCTGTACTGCACCTCGGTATGTGCAGGATACTTATAGCGTGTTCAGCAATGTAATGCCAAAAGCGCCATTACAACTATAAACACCAGACTCTGTTTTGTGCTGGCACTAATATAGGTGCATATTGGCAAAATATGTCACTAATGCCATAGACAGCACATTCCAGAGTCACTTTGTAAGGTGTATATAGTAATGGGGTTCCTAAATGCCAGCCTATAACCTAGCTAGATATCCCAGCATGGCAATGTGAACAATGCTGATGATGAGCTGGTTTTGTATTATTCCAGCGCATTAGTTAGCTGGTTAACGAAAGGCTGGTCACTATGTATAATTTCAACTAGAAACCCTAGGAAGTAGTCTCCTCCTAATAAAACTCATATCCCCTGCTCGACGCGTTTCTAAGTGAATTTTATACACTGTTCATCAGGAGCAGGACAGGAGATTGACGCCGAATCCCTCCGTTCAGAGGGTCGGCATTGGTATGTCACGAGGAGAGACACAGAGTATCGGCGCTAGTGTGGCCGCGAAGCGGCCGTTCGCGCGCTCTGCTTTACGTCAGACGCCCCGCCCACAGGGAGTGGCAACACATCGCAAACAGCAGAAGGTAAATATTCCATTCAAAGACTGCTGCGGTGGTTGTTACAATGTACTCCCCGTGGCGCACATGCACTGAGCATAAAAGTTACAAAAACGGGAACATACTGGCGGTAAGATAACAGGGGCATGTAAATAAAGATATTGATGGGATAGCAGAAGTGTTTCAACAATACAGATCGCTGGTGGAGCATAACCCACCAACAGTCCATGGCTGCAATACATTATTACATATAGTATCCATATAGAATACAATGTATCGATAGCAGCAAAATGAATATGAAGTAAGGAAAAGGTATAGCCACGGTGGTGAAAATTAGAGGTTAGTTCTTCTCATGTTCCCTCAGATATTATATAATGGACATCATGCATTTATAGCAACCTCTACCAGATCGTTATATCATAAATTTACACCACATAGATTAAATAAAAGGGGTATATGATATCACCTCATTCAGGCCAAATGGTTTCATCGTATTTAACATGAATATCCATCTGGCCTCCTTTTGTAATAATATACGGTCCAGATCACCACCTCTTGATGTAGACTTAATCAGTTGGATACCTTGAAATTTCACCGTATCTGATCTGCCACCATGCTGTTCTGAAACATGTCGTGCCACCGGAGTATCTTTGGCTTTGCGGATATCCAGGATGTGTTCCCCTATCCGCCGCCTCAATTCACGAGTGGTCTTTCCAACATATTTCATGCCACAGGAACAAGTCATCAAATATACCACTCCTTCTGATTTACAATTCACATAAGAACGGATGTAAAATTCCCTTTCTTGACTACTATCCTTAAAGTTTTTCCCTTTAAGGATGTATCGACAAAATTTGCAGGAGCCACAGGGATAGGTCCCAGTAGGTATATTATGTAGCCAAGATTCTTGTATCGGCTTATTGTAAAAACTGTGGACCAGTTGATCCCTTAGATTTTGACTACGTCTGTATGTGATTGTCGGTCTATGAGAGATGATTTTCCCAATATCTGGATCAGAAAGAAGGTATGGGTATATGTAAAAATACACTCCAAAACACATTGCTCTACTTCTCCTGAGTACGGCGATACCACATGTGTGACACTTTTTTGCAGCCAAGATGCGCAAAGGGGCCCAAATTCCAATGAGTACCTTTAGCATTTCGCAGTGGATTTTTAAGCATTTGGATTATCATGCTTTAGGGCCCCTAAAATGCCAGGGCAGTATAAATACCCCACAAGTAACCCCATTTTGTAAAGAAGACACCCCAAGGTATTCCGTGAGGGGCATGTCGAGTTAACAGAAAATTTAATTTTTTTGGCACAAGTTAGCGGAAATTGATATATTTTTTATTTTATTTTTATTTTTACAAAGTCTCATATTCCACTTACTTGTGACAAACAATAAAATTTTCCATGAACTCACGATACCCCTCATGGAATACCTTGGGGTGTCTTCTTTCTAAAATGGGGTCACTTGTGGGGTATTTATACTGTCCTGGCATTTTAGGGGTCTCTAAAGCGTGAGAAGAAGTCTGGAATCTAAATGCGTAAAAATGCCCTGTGAAATCCTAAAGGTACTCATTGAATTTGAGCCCTGTACACCAGGCTGCAAAAGTGTCACACATGTGAATCACTTACTCAGGAGAAGTAGGCAATGTGCTTGGGTGTATTTTACATATACCCTGCTGAGTGTGAGAAATATCTCTGTAAATGACAACTTTTTAATTTTTTTTATACAAAGTTGTCAGTTTACAGAGATATTTCTCTCACCCAACATGGGTATATGTAAAAATACACCCCAAAACACATTGCCCTACTTCTCCTGAGTACAGCGATAACACATGAGTGACACTTTTTTGCAGCCTGTGTGCGCAAAGGGGCCCAAATTCCAACGATTACCTTTAGGTTTTACAGGGCTGCTCACAATTTAGCCCCGCCCAAAATGCCAGAACAGTAAACACACCCCACAACTGACCCCATTTCGGAAAGTAGACACCCCAATGTATTCACTGAGGGGCATAGTGAGTCCATGGGAGATTTTTTTTTTTTTGCCAGAAGTTAGCAGAAATGGAAACTTATTTTTCCTCAGAAAGTGTAATTTTCTGCTAACTTGTGAAAAAAAATGAAATCATACATGAACTCACCATGCCCCTCCGCGAATACTTTGGAATGTCTTCTTTCTAAAATGGTGTCATTTGGGGGGTATTTATACTATCCTGGCATTCTAGCACCTGAAGAAACATGATAGGTGCTCAGAAAGTCAGAGCTGCTTCAAAATGTGGAAATTCACTTTTTTGCACCATAGTTTGTAAACGCTATAACTGTTACCCAAACCAATAAATATACACTTATTGGATTTTTTTTTTATCAAAGACATGTAGAACAATAAATTTAGAGAAAATTTTATTTAGAAATGTAGTTTTAAAAAAAAATTTTACAACAGAAAGTGAAAGATTTCATTTTTTTGCAAAAATTTCGGTCAATTTGGATTAATAGCTAAAAAAGTAAAAATGTCAGCAGCAATGAAATACCACCAAATGAAAGCTCTATTAGTGAGAAGAAAAGGAGGTAAAATTCATTTTGGTGGTAAGTTGTATCACGGAGCAATAAACGGTGAAAGTAGCGTAGTGCAGAATTGTAAAAAGTGGCCTGGTTATTAAGGGTGTTTAAGCTAGGGGGGCTAATGTGGTTAAACATAGCACCCCCCCCCCATGTCTCCTTCTTTTAAACGGACAAATTTCTTATTTCTTATTAGTACAAATTAACTTCAATAGCTTTGCTTTTATAGTTTTATGTTCAAAAAAATGGTACAGGAATAGGCAAGGTCTTAAAAAAGTAAAGCAGTTTGGGTAGAACTTTCATTTTTATAGCTGACATTCACCCAAAAGAAATAGGTAGACGTGACTATTTTGACAAAATATCCTGAATATGGTTGTTAAGACCAGGAAATTATGAGTATAGAGAGATGAGAATGAGGTAATCAAAGTAACCCCCAAGTACCTAAGAGAGGAGTGCTGCCATTGGTATGGAAAATCAACCCTTAACCTCTTCCCGACTGCCATACGGCTATATACATGCTATCTGCACATACCCCGTGCAGATAGCACCTATACAGTTAGTTCCATATATATTTGGACAGAGACAACATTTTTAAAATTTTTGTTCTGTACATTACCACAATGGATTTTGAACAAAACAATTCAGATGCAGTTGAAGTTCAGACTTTCAGCTTTAATTCAGTGGGCTGAACAAAATGATTGTATAAAAATGTGAGGAACTAAAGCAACTCAAACTCAGTCAATCCCTTCATTTCAGGGGCTCAAAAGTAATTGGACAAATTAAATAATAGTAAATAAAATTTTAATTTCTAATACTTGGTTGAAACCCCTTTGTTTGCAATGACTGCCTGAACTCATGGACATCACCAGACACTGTGTTTCCTCCTTTTTAATGCTCTGCCAGGACTTTACTGCAGCAGTTTTCAGTTGCTGTTTGTTTGTGTGCCTTTCTGTCTGAAGTTTAGTCTTTAACAAGTGAAATGCATGCTCTATTGAGTTCAGATCAGGTGACTGACTTGGCCATTCAAGAATATTATACTTATTTGCTTTAATAAACTCCTGGGTTGCTTTGGCTTTATGTTTTGGGTCATTGTCCATCTGTATTATGAAACGCCGACCAATCAGTGTGACTGCATTTGGCTGGATTTGAGCACACAGTATGTCTCTGAAAACCCCAGAATTCATCTGGCTGCTTCTGTCCTGTGTCACATCATCAATAAACTCTAGGGACCCAGTGCCACTGGCAGCCATGCATGCCCAAGCCATCACACTGCCTCTGCTGTCTTTTACAGATGATGTGGTATGCTTTGGATCATGAGCTGCATCATGCCCTCACCATACTTTTTTCTTTCCATCATTCTGATTTTGTATTTGGATATTGATATGCCTATATCCTGGAGAGTGTTGTTCACTTGATTGACTGTTGTGAAGGGGTTTCTCTTCACCATGGTAATTATTCTGCAAATGTAATGACCCAAAGTACCACTACCACCTCTTTTGTATCCCCACTATCTGTATTGTGTGATACTGTGTCATTTCATATATATTTATTACCATATCCTGCAATGTGTGTATGTATTTCCTTATAAACTGCTTTTTAGATGTAATGTGCCTGGTCTACCAGCGGGTGGCAGCAAGTCTGTGCAGAGCTAGTTGCAGAAGTGTTTGCCTGCTGGATAAGCCAATACCTGCTGATGAAAATTGTTTGGATTACCGTTTATGCCAAGTAAAGCTGTGTTCAATGTTACTACAAAGTATGGACTCCATTTATTCTGCTTATTCATCACCCAAGTAGAGATGGCCCGAACTATTCGCCGGCGAAGAGTTCCCGGCGAACATAGCTTGTTCGCGTCCGCCGCGGCGGGCGAACATATTCGATGTTCGCCCCTATACTTTATTATTGAGCAAACTTTGACCCTGTACCTCACAGTCAGCAGACACATTCCAGCCAATCAGCATACCCTCCCTCCCAGACCCTCCCACCTCCTATCTAAACGCAAGGACAGCATCCATCTTAGATTCATTCTGAAGCTGCAGTAATAGTAATTGTAAATCGCAATGCGATTAATATAACCTGTATTATTCGCATTGCGATTACAACTTAGATCTGAGTTCCTAATGGTTGTATTGCTGGAATATAACGAAGATAACGAATATAGCACTATATTCTCAATCTTCGTTATATTCTAGCAATACAACAACCATTTGGAACTCAGATCTAAGTTGAATTCTCAATGCGATTAATATAACCTGCATTAATCGCATTGCGAATTCAACTTAGAGCTGAGTTCCTAATGGTTGTTGTATTGCTAGAATATACATTATATTCTAGCAATACAACCATTAGGAACTCAGCTCCAAGTTGTAATCGCAATGCGAATAATACTTACAATTATTAATCGCTTTGCGAATCCATTTGATGCCTCTTTTTGATTGTATATGACGGTTGACTGACTACCACCAATGTTCTGCTGCCTCCAAAGCAAAATATCTGAACCCCCCAGGGGCCATTTGAGCGTTTTTGATAGAAAACGCATCAAAAACGCATTTGCGTTTTTATAATTTTTTCATTTTTTATTTTACTTTTTTGTGTATTTTGCCACATTTGTTTGCATATTTACATTTGGTATAGGCAAATATGGTAGTCTAGATCATTACTCTGCCCAAATCTATATTCAGCTACATGGCTTAGAAAATATGCTGTCAAACAATGATCCTAGGTTTTGGTATAGACACATGATCTAGACTACCATATTTGCCTATACCAAATGTAAATATGCAAACAAATGTGGCAAAATACACAAAAAAATAAACTAGAAAATGAAAAAAATTATAAAAACGCAGATGCGTTTTTGATGTGTTTTTTATCAAAATCGCCCAAATGGCCCCTGGGGGGTTCAGATATCTTGCTGCAGAACGTTGGTGGTAGTCATAGTCAACCGTCATATACAATCAAATAGAGGCATCAAATGGATTTGCAAAGCGATTAATAATTGTAAGTATTATTCGCATTGCGATTACAACTTAGAGCTGAGTTCCTAATGGTTGTATTGCTAGAATACAACAACCATTAGGAACTCAGCTCTAAGTTGAATTCGCAATGCGATTAATGCAGGTTATATTAATCGCATTGAGAATTCAACTTAGATCTGAGTTCCTAATGGTTGTTGTATTGCTAGAATATAACGAAGATTGAGAATATAGCGCTAAATTCTCAATCTTCGTTATATTCTAGCAATACAACCATTAGGAACCCATCTCTAAGTTGAATTCGCAAATAAGATGTCCCAAACTATTCACCGGCGAATAGTTCCGGACGAACATAGCTTGTGCGCGTTCGTCGCGGCGGGCGAACATATGCGATGCTAGGTCCACCCCCTATCATTAAGTAAACTTTGATCCTCTACCTCACAGTCAGCAGATGCATTCCAGCCAATTAGCAGACCCTCCCTCCCAGACCCTCCCATCTCCTGGACAGCATCCATTTTAGATTCATTCGGAAGCTGCAGTCTTAGTGAGAGGAGGGAGAGTGTAGTTGCTGCTGATTTATTAGGGAAATCGATAGCTAGGCTAGTGTATTCGGTGTCCACTCCAGTCCCGAAAGACTCATCAGATCTCTGCTGGAAGGACAGCGTCCTGACAGCACCCCAAAAAGCCCTTTTTAGGGCTAGTACATTAGTCTCCCTCCCAGACCCTCCCACCTCCTATCAAAAAGCAAGGGCGGCATCCATCTTAGATTAATTCTGAAGCTGCAGTGCTAGTAGTTGTAATTGCAATGCGATTAATATAACCTGTATTAATAGCATTGGGATTACAACTTAGATCTGTTCCTAATGGTTGTATTGCTAGAATATAACAAAGATACAATACAACCATTAGGAACTCAGCTCTAAGTTGTAAACGCATTACGAATTCAACTTAGAGTTGGGTTCCTAATGGTTGTATTGCTAGACTATAACAAAGATTGAGAATATAGCGCTATATTCGCAATCTTCGTTATATTCTAGCAATACAACCATTAGGAACAGATCTAAGTTGTAATCCCAATGCGATTAATACAGGTTATATTAATCGCATTATGACTCAACTTAGAGCTTGGTTCTAATGGTTGTATTGCTAGAATTTCTAGCAATACAACCATTAGGAACCCAGCTCTAAGTTGAATTTGCAATGCGATTAATATAACCTGTATTAATCACATTGCGATTACAACTACCACACTCTGCGTCAACTAGGTATTTTTCCATGGGAGTTTTGCCATGGATCCCCCTCCGGCATGCCCCAGTCCAGGTGTTAGTCCCCTTGAAACAACTTTTCCATCACTATTGTGGCCAGAAGGAGTCCCTTTGGTTTTTAAAATTCGCCTGTCTATTAAAGTCTATGGCGGTTCGCACTGTTCGCATGTTCGCGAACATTTGCGGAAGTTCGCGTTCAGATACAAGGGATACAAGATACAAGGGATACAGATACAAGGATATCCAGGTAGGAGCACCGTGACATAGGTCTCTAACATCTATAGAGACACTGTAGGCAACACTACACCACTCTGGCATTCCTACCCTGGGATTCACCAATACCATCTACAAAGGGGACTCCAAGTCATCGTTGCTAAACTGCAACTGGCGTCATGACTACTTGCTTTAACAGAGGGACATATGATCGTAGCTACCTCTTAAGGGGCAAGGGATTCGCCAGACGCTGGCAATAGACAGCTGCATGATCATCCACCACTGTTGGCTTCCGTGGGCATCCAGGGCTTTTGCATTGTTGACGTCACCAGTGCTTTCTTTCTTTCTCAGGATGAACCAAATTGTGGATTTTGCCACTCCTAATAGTGTAGCAATTTCTCAGATGTTTTTTTTCTGTTTTCACAGATGAAGGTTGGCTTGTTTCACCTGCATGGAGAGCTCCTTTGACCGCATGTTCACTTCTCAGCAAAATCTTCAAAATGCAAGAACCACACTTCAAATTAACTCTAGGCCTTTCATGTGCTTAATTGAGAATTAAATAATGAAGGAATTTCCCACACTTGCCCATGAAACAGCCTTTGAGTCAATTGTCCAATTCTATTTGCTCCCTTTAAAAACAGGGTGCCACATGTAAAGGACCTGAAACTCCTAAACGCTTCATCCAATTTTAATGTGGATACCCTCAAATAAAAGCTAAAAGTATGGACTTTATGGAAAAGGTCAGAAATTGATGGAAACACTACCCAAATGGTTCAGCAACAGCATGGGGAGGATGTCTGCATGCATCTTGGACTCCCAGGTCGCTGCTGGGAACGATGTTGTCCAAGTAGTACGCAACTTTTACACACTGACAATAATAAGCATAAAACCAAAGAAAAAATCGATTTTAGAGGAAAAATTGTTAGGAAACAGTCTTTCCTGTATATTTACTTGTATATAAAGTGCAAGTGCTGCCAAAAATTAGAAGCAAGAGGCACTCCGATACAACCTGTATATTACATAAAGGAAGGCCTCATTCATATTGTGGTACAATTGTTCATGTATTCGGACTCCTGCACTCATAAAGCCTATGCACGTGAATGCAAGTGAAAAGGCTGCAAAAAAATACAGGGAAACGGCACTCCAATACACCCTTTGTTACACGTAAAGGAGGGCATCATAAACACCCTTGAAAAATTATGATTGATGGCCTGCCTGTGACCCTCAAAAACATTTGCAGCAAAGGCCTGCTGATCTGACGATCTAAAACATTATGGGCGAGGACGTGCTGCTGAGGTGACCCTCTAAAACATTAGGGGTGAAGGTCTGCTCGTGAGCTGACCCTCTAAAAGATTGTAGGTGAGGGTAACTTACTGCTCACCTTATTCATATAAAATTTTATATATGCTTGAAAGTATGACACTAGAGATGAGCGAACACCTGGAAGTTCGGGTTTGGGAAGTTCGGCCGAACTTCCCGAAAATGTTCGGGTTCGCGATCCGAACTCGACCCGAACTTTATCCCGAACCCCATTGAAGTCAATGGGGACCCGAACTTTTAGGCACTAAAAAGGCTGTAAAATAGTCCAGGAACGGACTAGAGGGCTGCCAAAGGCATCAAAATGTAGGTACACCCCCTGCAAACAAATGTGGATAGGGAAATGAATTAAAATAAAATAAAATAAATAAAATTTAACCAATATCAATTGGAGAGAGGTCCCACAGCAAGGAATCATGCGTCATTTCACCCACCACAAGAGAAGGCCACTTTCAGTTATTTATGCCCCACCACCCAGACAGAGGAGAGAGGTCCCACAGCAAGGAATCATGCGTCATATCAACCACCACCGGAGAAGGCCACTTTCAGTTATTTCGTCCCCAGCACCCAGACAGAGGAGAGCGGTCCCACAGCAAGGAATCATGCGTCATATCACCCACCACTGGAGAAGAACATTTTCAGTTATTTCGGACACAGCACCCAGACAGAGGAGAGAGGTCCCACAGCAAGGAATCATGCGTCATATCACCCACCACTGGAGAAGGCCACTTTCAGTTATTTTGGCCCCACCACCCAAACAGAGGAGAGAGGTCCCACAGCAAGGAATCATGCGTCATATCACCCACCACCGGAGAAGGCCACTTTCAGTTATTTCGGCACAGCACCCAGACCGAGGATACAGGTCCCACAGCAAGGAATCATGCGTCATATCACCCACCACTGGAGAAGGCCACTTTCAGTTATTTCGGCCCAGCACCCAGACCGAGGATACAGGTTCTACAGCAAGGAATCAAGCATCATATCACCCACCACTGGAGAAGGCCACTTTCAGTTATTTCGGCCCCAGCACCCAGATAGAGGAGAGAGGTCCCACAGCAAGGAATCATGCGTCATATTACCCACCACTGGAGAAGAACATTTTCAGTTATTTCAGACACAGCACCCAGACAGAGGAGAGAGGTCCCACAGCAAGGAATCATGCGTCATATCACCCACCACTGGAGAAGAACATTTTCAGTTATTTCGGACACAGCACCCAGACAGAGGAGAGAGGTCCCACAGCAAGGAATCATGCGTCATATCACCCACCACCGGAGAAGGCCACTTTCAGTTATTTCAGCCCCACCACCCAGACAGAGGAGGGGTTCATTGAATTTGGGTTGCACCGCAAGATCATGGTAAAGTTAAAAAAATGAGGATTCAATAAAGAAGTGGCCCAAAGTACAAGAATACATGGTTGAGGGGGAGGCAGTTATAAATGTCTATTCTGCACAAGGGAGGCACAGGTCCTGTGGGATCCATGCCTGGTTCATTTTTATGAATGTCAGCTTGTCCACGTTGGCTGTGGACAGGCGGCTGTGTTTGTCAGTAATGAGGCCCCCTGCCGTGCTGAATACACATTCAGACAAAACGCTGGCCGCCGGGCAGACCAGCACCTCCAAGGCATAAAATGCTAACTCTGGCCACGTGGACAATTTGGAGACCCAGAAGTTGAATGGGGCCGAACCATCAGTCAGTACGTGGAGGGGTGTGCAGACGTACTGTTCAACCATGTTAGTGAAATGCTGCCTCCTGCTAACACGTTCCGTATCAGGTGGTGGTGCAGTTAGCTGTGGCGTGGAGACAAATCTTTTCCACATTTCTGCCATGCTAACCCTGCCCTCAGAGGAGCTGGCCGTGACACAGCTGCATTGGCGACCTCTTGCTCCTCCTCTGCCTTCGCCTTGGACTTCAACCTGTTCCCCTGTGACATTTGGAAATGCTCTCAGGACCGCCTCTACCAGCGTGCGCTTGTACTCGCGCATCTTCCTATCACTCTCCAGTGCAGGAAGTAAGGTGGGCACATTGTCTTTGTACCGGAGATCCAGCAGGGTGGCAACCCAGTAGTCTGCACACGTTAAAATGTGGGCAACTCTGCTGTCGTTGCGCAGGCACTGCAGCATGTAGTCGCTCATGTGTGCCAGGCTCCCAAGAGGTAAGGACAAGCTGTCCTCTGTGGGAGGCTTATCGTCATCGTCCTCTGTATCTCCCCAGCCACGCACCAGTGATGGGCCTGAGCTGTGTCGGGTGCCACCCCGCTGTGAACCTGCTTCATCCTCATCCTCCTCCACCTCCTCCTCATCCACCTCGTCCTCCAGTAGTGGGCCCTGGCTGGCCACATTTGTACCTGGCCTCTGTTGTTGCAAAAAACCTCCCTCTGAGCCACTTCTAACAGATTGGCCTGAAAGTGCTAAAAATGACCCCTCAACCTCCTCCGCCTCCTGGGCCACCTCCTCTTCCATCATCGCCCTAAGCGTTTTCTCAAGGAGACATAGAAGTGGTATTGTAACGCTGATAACGGTGTCATCGCCACTGGCCATGTTGGTGGAGTACTCGAAACAGCGCAACAGAGCACACAGGTCTCGCATGGCGGCCCAATCATTAGTGGTAAAGTGGTGCTGTTCCGCAGTGCGACTGACGCGTGCGTGCTGCAGCTGAAACTCCACTATGGCCTGCTGCTGCTCGCACAGTTTCTCCAGCATGTGCAAGGTGGAGTTCCCCCTGGTAGGCACGTCGCATATGAGACGGTGAGCGGAAAGGCCGAAGATCCGCTGTAGCGCAGACAGGCGAGCAGCAGCAGGATGTGAACGCCGAAAGCGCGCACAGACGGCCCTCACTTTATGAAGCAGCTCTGACATGTCGGGGTAGTTGTGAATGAACTTCTGCACCACCAAATTCAGCACATGCGCCAGGCAAGGGATGTGCGTCAAACCGGCTAGACCCAGAGCTGCAACGAGATTACGCCCATTATCGCACACCACCAGGCCGGGCTTGAGGCCCACCGGCAGCAACCACTGGTCGGTCTGTTGTTCAATACCCCGCCACAACTTCTGCGCGGTGTGGGGCCTGTCCCCCAAACATATGAGTTTCAGAATGGCCTGCTGACGTTTACCCCGGGCTGTGCTGAAGTAAGTGGTGAAGGTGTGTGGCTGACTGGATGAGCTGGTGGAAGCAGAGGAGGAGGAAGCCGAGAAGGAGGAGGAGGCTACAGGAGGCAAAGAATGATGCCCTGCGATCCTTGGCGGCGGAAGGACGTGCACCAAGGAACTCTCCGCCTGCGGCCCAGCCGCCACTACATTTACCCAGTGTGCAGTTAGGGAGATATAGCGTCCCTGGCCGTGCTTACTGGTCCACGTATCTGTGGTTAGGTGGACCTTGCCACAGATGGCGTTGCGCAGTGCACACTTGATTTTATCGGATACTTGGTTGTGCAGGGAAGGCACGGCTGTCTTGGAGAAGTAGTGGCGGCTGGGAACAACATACTGTGGGACAGCCATGAACATCAGCTGTTTGAAGCTGTCTGTGTCCACCAGCCTGAATGACAGCATTTCAAAGGCCAGTAGTTTAGAAATGCTGGCATTCAGGCCCAGGGCTCGAGGGTGGATAGGTGGGAATTTACGCTTTCTCTCCAAGGTTTGTAAGATGGAGAGCTGAACGCTGCCGTGTGACATGGTGGAGATGCTTGGTGACGCAGGTGGTGGTGTCGGTGGCACATCCTCTTTTTGGTGGGCGGCAGGTGCCAACATTCCTCCCGAGGAGGAGGAAGAGGCCGAGGCAGCAGCAGAAGAGGGAGCAGGGGGAGCCAGAGTGAATTCCTTGCTTTTAAGGTGTTTACTCCACTGCAGTTCATGCTTTGCATGTAGATGCCTGGTCATGCAGTTTGTGCTAAGGTTCAGAACGTTAATGCCTCGCTTCAGGCTCTGATGGCACAGCGTGCAAACCACTCGGGCCTTGTCGTCAGCACATTGTTTAAAGAAGTGCTATGCCAGGGAACTCCCTGAAGCTGCCTTTGGGGTGCTCGGTTCCTGGTGGCGATGGCCGGTAGCAGGCGAACTCTCTTGGCGGTGTCTGGTCTGCTTTTGCCGCCTGCTCCCTCTTTTGCTACGCTGTTGGCTCGGTCTCACCACTGCCTCTTCCTCTGAACTATGAAACTCTGTGGCACGACCTTCATTCCATGTGGGGTCTAGGACCTCATCGTCCCCTGCATCGTCTTCCAAACAGTCTTCCTCCCTGACCTCCTGTTCGGTCTGCACACTGCAGAAAGACGCAGCAGTTGGCACCTGTGTTTCGTCATCATCAGAGACGTGCGGACTCCGATGAGGTGGTATTCCCATGTCCTCATCATCAGGAAACATCAGTGGTTGTGCATCAGTGCATTCTATGTCTTCCACCACTGGGGAAGGGCTAGGTGGATTCTCTTGGGAAACCCTGCCAGCAGAGTCTTCAAACAGCATAAGAGACTGCTGCATAACTTGAGGCTCAGACAGTTTCCCTGATATGCATGGGTGTGATGTGACAGACTGATGGGCTTGGTTTTCAGGTGCCACCTGTGCGCTTTCTTCGGAAGACTGGGTGGGAGATAATGTTGTGAACGTGCTGGATCCACTGTCGGCCACCCAATTGACTAGCGCCTGTACCTGCATTTATTTATGTAGCGTATTACACTAATCCAGGCACAGCAGTAACCACTGATTTAGGGGAATATCTCTTTTAGGGCTAGTATTTAGGCCGTGGGTGAAAGGTATCCTTTTATGGACAGATTTACAATTGGCCTGCAACAGCTCGAACACCAGATTCAGGGTATTGCTATTTTGGCAATTGAATTTCACCCCACAACAAAATATATGTTTTTGTGGACACTATAAAACTTGGCCAGCCACAGCTGAAACCACTGATTAATGGTATTGCTATTTTGGCAATTGAATTTCACCCCAGAAAAAAATATACCCTGTTACAGACAGATGTAAACTAGGCCTGCAACAGCTGGAACACCAGATTCAGGGTATTGCTATTTTGGCAATTGAATTTCACCCCAGAACAAAATATATTTTGGAGGACACTATTATACTTTGCCAGACACAGCTGAAACCACTGATTTATGGTATTGCTATTTTGGCAATTGAATTTCACCCCAGAACAAAATATATGTTTTTGCGGAAGCTATGAAACTTGGCCAGCCACAGCTGAAACCACTGATTTATGGTATTGCTATTTTGGCAATTGAATTTCACCCCAGAACAAAATATATGTTTTTGCGGACACTATGAAACTTGGCTAGCCACAGCTGAAACCACTGATTTATGGTATTGCTATTTTGGCAATTAAATTTCACCGCAGAACAAAATATATGTTTTTGCGGACACTATGAAACTTGGCAAGCCACAGCTGAAACCACTGATTTATGGTATTGCTATTTTGGCAATTGAATTTCACCCCAGAACAAAATATATGTTTTTGCGAACACTATGAAACTTGGCCTGCAACAGCTGGGACACCAGATTCAAGGTATTGCTATTTTGGCAATTGAATTTCACCCCACAACTAAATATATGTTTTTGCGGACACTATGAAACTTGGCCAGCCACAGCTGAAGCCACTGATTTATGGTATTGCTATTTTGGCAATTGAATTTTACCCGAGAACAAAATATATGTTTTTGCGGACACTATGAAACTTGGCCAGCCACAGCTCAAACCACTGATTTATGGTATTGCTATTTTGGCAATTAAATTTCACCCCAGAACAAAATATATGTTTTTGCGGACACTATGAAACTTGGCCAGCCACAGCTCAAACCACTGATTTATGGTATTGCTATTTTGGCAATTGAATTTCACCCCAGAACAAAATATATGGTTTTGCGGACACTATGAAACTTGGCCAGCCACAGCTCAAACCACTGATTTATGGTATTGCTATTTTGGCAATTGAATTTCTCCCCAGAACAAAATATATAATTTGCAGTACACTATGAAACTTGGCCAGCCACAGCTGAAACCACTGATTTATGGTATTGCTATTTTGGCAATTGAATTTCACCCCAGAAAAAAATATACCCTGTTACAGACAGATTTAAACTAGGCCCGCAACAGCTGGAACACCAGATTCAGGGTATTGCTATTTTGGCAATTGAATGTCACCCCAGAACAAAATATATGTTTTGGCGGACACTATTATACTTTGCCAGCCACAGCTGAAACCACTGATTTATAGTATTGCTATTTTGGCAATTGAATTTCACCCCACAACAAAATATATGTTTTTGCGGACACTATGAAACTTGGCCAGCCACAGCTGAAACCACTGATTTATGGTATTGCTATTTTGGCAATTGAATTTCACCCCAGAACAAAATATATGTTTTTGCGGACACTATGAAACTTGGCTAGCCACAGCTGAAACCACTGATTTATGGTATTGCTATTTTGGCAATTAAATTTCACCCCAGAACAAAATATATGTTTTTGCGGACACTATGAAACTTGGCAAGCCACAGCTGAAACCACTGATTTATGGTATTGCTATTTTGGCAATTGAATTTCACCCCAGAACAAAATATATGTTTTTGCGAACACTATGAAACTTGGCCTGCAACAGCTGGGACACCAGATTCAAGGTATTGCTATTTTGGCAATTAAATTTCACCCCACAACTAAATATATGTTTTTGCGGACACTATGAAACTTGGCCAGCCACAGCTGAAGCCACTGATTTATGGTATTGCTATTTTGGCAATTGAATTTTACCCGAGAACAAAATATATGTTTTTGCGGACACTATGAAACTTGGCCAGCCACAGCTGAAACCACTGATTTATGGTATTGCTATTTTGGCAATTGAATTTCACCCCAGAACAAAATATATCTTTTTGCGGACACTATGAAACTTGGCTAGCCACAGCTGAAACCACTGATTTATGGTATTGCTATTTTGGCAATTAAATTTCACCCCAGAACAAAATATATGTTTTTGCGGACACTATGAAACTTGGCATGCCACAGCTGAAACCACTGATTTATGGTATTGCTATTTTGGCAATTGAATTTCACCCCAGAACAAAATATATGTTTTTGCGGACACTATGAAACTTGGCCAGCCACAGCTGAAACCACTGATTTATGGTATTGCTTTTTTGGCAATTGAATTTCACCCCAGAACAAAATATATGTTTTTTGCGGACACTATGAAACTTGGCCTGCAAAAGCTGGGGCACCAGATTCAGGGTATTGCTATTTTGGCAATTGAATTTCATCCCAGAACAAAATATATGTTTTTGCGGACACTATGAAACTTGGCCTGCAACATTGGGACACCAGATTCAGGGTATTGCTATTTTGGCAATTAAATTTCACCCCAGAACAAAATATATGTTTTTGCTGACTCTATAAATCTTGGCCAGCCACAGCTGAAACCACTGATTTATGGTATTGCTATTTTGGCAATTGAATTTCACCCCAGAACAAAATATATGTTTTTGCGGACACTATGAAACTTGGCCAGCCACAGCTGAAACCATTGATTTATGTTATTGCTATTTTGGCAATTGAATTTCACCCCAGAACAAAATATATGTTTTGGCGGACACTATGAAACTTGGCCTGCAACAGCTGGGACACCAGATTCAGGGCATTGCTATTTTGGCAATTGAATTTCACCCCACAACAAAATATATGTTTTTGCGGACACTATGAATCTTGGCCAGCCACAGCTGAAACCACTGATTTAAGGTATTGCTATTTTGGCAATTGAATTTCACCCCCGAACAAAATATATGTTTTTGCGGACACCATGAAACTTGGCCTGCAACAGCTGGGACACCAGATTCAGGGTATTGCTATTTTGAATTTCACTACAGAAAATAATCTATCCTTTGCCAGACAGCAGACAGTATTATACTTGGCTAGCCAAAGCTGAAACACCAGATTTAGGGGATTGGTATTTGGGCAATTGTATTTAACCCCTTAATAAAACATAGAAATTGCTATCCTGAGTTTCTAGGGGTGACAATTAGCACAGCCAAGCCCCTGATGTAGGATATAGCAAAAAAAAATTAGTATTGATGGATTCATGGACTTGGTGGCAGCTTGTTCTGGTGCACCACAAGTCACAAAATGGCCACCGATCAACCCAGAAAATAAGTGACAGAAAAACGCTCTGTGCAGCCTAAAAACCAGTGAGCAAGTAACTAGCAGTTCAATCATTCACAGCTGTAGATAGATCTGTTCATTAGGTGCTGTTGCTGACTTTTCCCTGCCTAATCTCGCCCTCACAGAAGCTGCGTCCTCTCCCTACACTAATCAGAGCAGTGTGACGTGCGGCGCTACGTGACTCCAGCTTAAATAGAGGCTGGGTCACATGCTGCACTTGGCCAATCACAGCCATGCCATTAGTAGGCATGGCTGTGTTGGGCTCTTAGGGCAAGAAGAAACGCTAGCTGATTGGATGCTGTGCAGTCCTTCAGAAAGCGGGAAGTAATCGCCGAACAACGAACCCGAACCCGAACTTTTTGAAAATGTTCGGGTTCTGGTCCGTGTCCCGGACACCCCAAAATTCGGTACGAACCCGAACTATGCTTGAACTGTTCGCTCAACACTATATGTCACACGTACTGTAGCGTACCGTAGTGTAGGATTTGGAAGAGTATGCGAAAAAAAATGTTAAAAGGTGTTTGGGATGTGGAAACGTCACACAGGAGATATCCCGCCGATAATGTCAATGCTGTCACCAGCGGCTAATAAAAAATTACAGGGAATGACACAGATATTTGGGATGAGGAAACGTTCTACAGGAGACGTACCACCTGTAATGTCACTGTCCGATGCGTCTACGGAAAAAAGTACACTGTATGTCACAGATAAATTTTTTCAGCGCACACGGTACACTAGAGATGTGTCACTGGTAATATCACTGTCAGAAGCAGACACCATCTATTAAAAAAGTACATTGTATGTCAAAGATACATTTTTTCAGTGCACACGGTACACTGGAGATGTGGCACTCGCAGTGTCACTGTCAGAAGCAGACGCTGTCTATTGATAAAGTACACTGTATGTCACAGATGAATTTTTTAAACGCACACGTTACACTTTAGATGTGGCACTGCAAATGTGACTGTCAGAAGTGGACGCCATCTTTTTAAAAAGTACATTGTATGTCACAGATCATTTTTTTTTAACCGCGCACGGTACACTGGATATGTAGCACTGGTAATGTCATTGTCAGAAGCGGACACCATCTATTCACAAAGTACACTGTATGTCACAGATAAATTTTTTAAGCGCACATGTTACACTTTAGACATGTCACTGGTAATGTCACTGTAAGAAGTGGACACTGTCAATTGAAAAAGTACACTGTATGTCACTGATACATTTTTTCAGCGCACACGGTACACTAAAGATGTTGTGCAACTAATGTCACTGTCCGCAGCGGACACTGTCTATGGAAAAAGTTCACTGGATGTTCGCGCATGGTACACTACAGATGTGGCACTGGTAATGTCACTGTCAGAAGCGGACACCATCTATTAACAAAGTACACTGTATGTCACAGATCAATTTTTAAGCGTACACATTACACATTAGATTTTGTACTGGTAATGTCACTGTCAGAAGCGGACACCGGTCTTTTGAAAAAGTACACTGTATGTCACAGATAAATTTTTTGATCGCACACGGTACACTGGAGATGTCACAGTGGTAATGTCACTGTCAGAAGCGGACACCGTCTATTGAAAAAGTACACTGTATCTCACTGATACATTTTTTCAGCGCACACGGTACACTGGAGATGTTGTGCACCTAATGTCACTGTCTGCAGCGGACACTGTCTACGGAAAAAGTTCACTGGATGTCCGCGCACGTTACACTGGAGATGTGGCACTGGTAATGTCACTGTCAGAAGCGGACACCGTCTATTAACAAACTACACTGTATGTCACAGATACATTTTTTAACCGTCCACGGTACACTTGAGATGTTGCACTGGCAATGTCACTGTCAGAAGGGTGTAAATAATAGATGTCACCACGGCACTCCAAAGGATTCTTCAATTATTTTATTAGATCCAAGAAGACAGCAACGTTTCGACTTATCAAGTCTTTGTCAAGCTACCAGGTAGCTTGACAAAGACTTGATAAGTCGAAACGTTGCTGTCTTCTTGGATCTAATAAAATAATTGAAGAATCCTTTGGAGTGCCGTGGTGACATCTATTATTTACACGCAATATTGGGAATCCTGTGGTCGGATCCGAACACCGCTGGCACCGCCGCATATTGGCTCTACTAAAGAAGTACAGTGGTGCTCCTTGAATCTATATTGACACTGTCAGAAGGGGACACCATCTATTGAAAAAGTCCACTGTATGTCACAGATAAATGTTTTGATCGCACATGGTACACTGGAGATGTCGCAGTGGTAATGTTACTGTCAGAAGCGGACACCGTCTATTGAAAAAGCACACTGTATGTCACTGATAAATTGTTTCAGCGCACACAGTACACTGGAGATGTTGCGCAGATAATGTCACTGTCCGCAGCTGACACTGTCGATGGAAAAAGTTCACTTGATGTCAAAGATATTTTTGGGATGCGCACACTTTACACAGGAGATGTGGCGCATATAATTTAACTGTTAGACTAACCAACTGATCGCCGCAGTGTAAGAGTGCCGGTTTCAGGCTTTGATGTTTATTAATGAGACAAACGTATAATGTCTGTTTATTCATATAATAAATTTTATTTAGTTTTTTTAGCATGAGCTAATCAATAAGTTATATATGTATTGTTTTATATTGCCACATATTATAACAAGGCATTGATGCATATATTATCTTGTGTATGTTTCACTAGTACAATATGTATATTCCTAGGATATAGCCAAACCGTATTAATGAGATCTCATTCAGGGAGGCCATATTATTCTCAAAGATAGGGCACCTGTAAGGATTGCAGACTGTAGTACATTCCTTATCTACATTGATAGATTTATGGTCAGAAAACTTACGCTGGCCCCTCGAAAGACGAGGTTCTCATCGCTTCAAGTGTCAGGATGTATGCATCCCTTTTTGATATATGCTCCAGATGGTGAATGTTTAGCACATAACGTGAAGTCACATTATATAAATTAAATCTTTATAGGATGGTGCTAATAGCTTGAGCAATAGTGCCACCTAGCCGTAAGCGGGCATCCTCACACTGGCCACAGCAAAGCATTTTGGGTAATATATGATCACATATTAAATAAATGTTCCTATGATCTTATGGTATTAACCATTGAACACTTGACCAAAGCTATCACTGATACGAAAGCACAGATCAACACCATTGAGCAGCAATTACAAGACCTCCTAACTTTGGATGATCTTACAACTTTGAAACAAAAAGTTGATAAGGTCTGCATTGATCTTAAGAAGGATATTGAGATTACTAAGAGGAATAAATTTGCAAGGGACGCTGACGATTACCATTTTAAGAGGATTTATAAATGGCAAGATTCCTTGGGCACGGCCATTCCATTATTCAGACGATCAACACAAATTCCCAATCATCAGGATCTGGGAGTGATTATGGCTCATCAATACGCCCTCAAGCCTCTTTTTTAGGCCTAAAGAAAGACAATCGCAAAAAAGGATCAGAAGGGCAGGACGTCACCGTAGGAGACAGAAGTGTACCAATGACAACCAGATCACAGGTAGTGATGAACATTTGATTGTGAATATATCATTCAAAAGTCTAACACCTGTTCAGACTCAGCTATTACAGAAAGGATTGTCATTTAGCCCAATAGGGCATTTCAATACATTTGATTTTGACATGGACTGTCACCGTTTTTTTCGTAAACTCAGATTAAAAGCGCACTTTTGTACTACAGATATATCCTCAACTTGTGGTGATAGCGAAAACAAAATGTTAACACTGGTCAGGTTTGACCTTAAATTGAAAAGTTGTTTCCAGCCACCAAAGGGTTATCACCCAGTTGAGACATATATATCTGTAGTCCAGAGCGATATTGAATTGATGATGTGTAACCTACAACATGGTCATTTACATATTACAGATAACTTGTCTAGCAGTGAGAGAACAGCATTATAGTCTGTTTTGGATGATAGATCTGTAATTTTTAAACCAGCGACAAGGGGGGTGCACTAGTGATGATGGACAAGGAATATTACATCTCTGAGATTTTGACACAGCTTTCTGACCAGGAAACTTATTGTCGTCTTGTAAGAGATCCTGTCTATGACATTAAAAGGAAGTTGGTAGATATAATTAACCACTTTAGAGATAAAAAGGTAGTGGATGAAAAGCTGTGCCAATTTCTTGTCAATCAGAATCCAGTAACTCCTGTCCTATATACTCTTCCGAAAATTCATAAGTCCATGACGCACCCTCCTGGTCAGCCTATTGTGGCATCTAATGATTCTATCCTTTCTCCTCCTGCCATGCTATTGGATAAAGTTCTAACACCATTAACTCATAATACTCCCTCCTTCCTATTAGACACTAATCACTTTTTGTCTGAGGTAAAGGGATTGCAGATTGAACAAAATTATCTACTTGTTACTCTAGATGTCTGCAGTTTGTATACATCGATTGAACATTCTAAAGGTATTGCAGCAGTGACGTGGATTCTACAATCCTCTTCTTACTCACAGATTGAAAAGGATCTCTTTTTACAGCTTTTGCACCTAATTTTACATGAGAATTATTTTCTCTTTCAGGATACCTTTTTCCAACAGAGGCGGGGAACTGCGATGGGTTCTCACACCGCACCGCCATATGCAAATAGTTATATGGCTCATTTTGAAACCTTGTACGTATATAACAATGAACTCTATAATCAGCATTGCATTTTATGGCGTCGTTTTATCGATGAAATTTCTTGCGTATGGCGGGGCGGCTTGAAATCCATGTTGCGGTTCTCCTCTTATTTGAATGATATCTGGCCTAAATTGAAGTTCACAGCACAGTGGGATAGTATCAAGATCAACTTCCCAGACACCTGGGTTATTAAGGATCGTGACGAAGGGATCAAAACTGATTTATATGTAAAACCAACAGACAGGAATAGCCTGTTACATTTTTCAAGTAATCATCACTTGTCTGTTAAGAAATCCTTACCTTTCTCACAGTTCCAGCGAGTCGATAGGATAGTCTCTGATACTGAGATGAAGAGAACAAGACTGCAGGTGATGTCATTAAAATTTGAGGCTAGAGGTTATCCCAAATCTCTTCTTGACAGCCAGATTGACAAAGTTTCAGTGGGTGAGAGGAGAGAGATAGTTGAGAAAGTTGATAAAGCTCGATTACCTTTTGTGGTACAATATCATCCTTGGGTTAATTAATTCAGACACATTATTAACAAACACTGGAACATTTTGAAGGAAGCCTATCCTCAAATAAGAGAATTCCATGAAATCCAGATGATGTGCTACAAGAGAGCTAAAAATATTAGAGACACCATTGTCAAAGCTGACATTGTTAGCTTTGTAAAATTATCAAGACAGCTTTTCCTTTCAACTCCTAAAAAAGGCACATTTCCTTGCCTACAATGTATTCACTGCTCAGCTGTTATCAAAGGTGAATTTTACACATCCCCATTCTGGTAAAAGGTTTCCCATCCACGTTTTTTTTTACCTGTAACAGCAATTTTGTTATTTATTTGTTGAAATGCCCTTGTGGGCTTCTCTACGTTGGTGAGACATCGATGAGAATGAAGGACAGATTTTCTAAACATAAATCGACTATACGTACTGATAATTTGCTGTTACCTGTCCCTTTTCATTTTCATCGTTGTTCTCACAACGTGTCCCAATTACGATTTCAGATTATTGAGGAGGATTTATTACCCAGGAGAGGGGGTGATAGATTACAACTGTTAAAAAGTCGTGAGAGCTTTTGGATACATACATTGCGGACAATTGAACCCAAAGGTTTAAACAGGGAGTATGAGCTCAACTCCCTTCTGTGATTCTATTAAAGTTTTTGAATTTTTTTCTTTTTTTTTCTTTCTTGAATTGTTTCAGAAAACATGATCCTTCTGTGAATTGCCCTGCAGTCTATTGAGCAATGTATTTCACATGCTTTTTGTATGTAATGTATAGCATTAACATACGTGTATCTGATGCATGCCGTTGTGTTCTTTTTATTTGTTGTCATGTTGCCAAGGTAACCTGACATCACCTGACTGACGTAGGTTCCGGCGGGCTATTTAAATGTGTTTGTTTCCTTGATGTCTGCACACTTGACAAAGGCTCTGCGAAGCCGAAACACGTGACGCTGTTTCCTCATCTATTTGGCAATAAAATAAGTATTTTGCTGATCATCTAAGTGAGTGCCGATCCTTCTACCTGATATTTCTGTGGAGTGTGCCTGCTCTGGATTCGAGCACCGCCGCCTGCGGAGAGTGTGGAGTGCCGACGGCTTTTTCCATTTGTCTTAAGAGAGTCATTGGAACGAGTACAAAAAAATTACAGGGAATGTCATGGGTATTTAGGATGAGGAAACGTTATACAGGAGGAAAGGTAAAGTATGATTGATGGCCTGCTGGTGACCCACTAAAACATTAGGGGTAAAGGTCTTCAGCTGAGCTGACCATCTAAAACATTATGGGTGAGGGCCTGCGGGTGAGCTGACCATCTGAAAAATTATATGCGAGGGCCTGTGGATGAGCTGACCATCGAAAACATTATTTATGCAAGGGCCTGGGGGTGAGCTGACCATTGAAAACATTATTTATGCATGGGCTGCAGGTGAGCTGACCATTGAAAACATTATTTATGCGAGGGCCTGCAGGTGAGCTGACCATCCGAAGAATTATATGAGAAGGCATATAAGCGATAGCATTATATGCGACAATTAAGTATCTAGATATGATGGACTAGGAGGAGGAGGATGAGAAAAGGAAGATTCAACCATATACCCTTTTTTGTGGCGGAAGGGGTGCATGGGAATACAGAGTATTCAGTACATTCTAAACAACACATTGAAAGTGCCTTGATGTTCAGTCGTGGCTTTCCTCTGGTGGAGTGGAGAAGTCAGGGGTAATCCAGGCCTTGTTCATTTTTATCTGAGTCAACCTGTCAGCATTTTCAGCTGACAGCCAGATACACTTATCTGTTATAATGCCACCAGCAGCACTCAATATCCGCTCAGACAAAACGCTGTCGGCAGGGCAGGCCAGCACCTCCAAGGCCTAGAGCGCCAGTTTGTGCCACGTGTCCAGCTTGGACACCCAGTAGTTGTAAGGCAATGAGGGATCACTGAGGACCCTGACACGGTCCAGAAATAAGCGCAGATTTGCATCTCACTGCTCACAGCAAGCAGAGTTTGTGGAATACAGAAAATGACTGTCTGTCACTGGTATTTTTTTATTAAATGTAGGCCACACACAGTCTAGATATAAGTGTAGATTTGCGTCTTACTGCTCACAGCAAGCAGAGTTTGTGGAATACAGAAAATGACTGTCTGCCACTGGTATTTTTTAAAGGGGTTCTTCACTTTGTTAAAACTGATGATCTATCCTCAGGATAGATCATCAGCATCTGATCGGCCGGGATCCAACACCCGGGACCCCCGCCAATCAGCTGTTTGAGAAGGTAGCGGCGCTGCAAGAGCGCCGCAGCCTTCTCACTGTTTGCCGCTGCTAGGACCCGCCCAGTGACGTCACGACTTGTATCAAGTGGTGAACAGAGCTTAGCCTCGCCCACGCCACTTAATACAAGTCGTGACGTCACTGGGAGGGGCGCTAGCAGCGGTAAACAGTGATAAGGCCATGGCGCTCCTGCAGCGCCCCTGCCTTCTCAAACAGCTGATCAGATGCTGATGTTTTATCCTGAGGATAGATCATCAGTTGTAACAAAGTCAGGAACTCCTTTAATTAAATATAGGCCGCACACAGTCTAGATATATGTGTAGATTTGCGTCTCACTGCTCACAGCAAGTAGAGTTTGTGGAATACAGAAAATGACTGTCTGTCACTGGTATTTGAATTTAATATAGGCCACACACAGTCTAGATATAAGTGTAGATTTGCATCTCACTGCTCACAGCAAGCAGAGTTTGTGGAATACAGAAAATGACTGTCTGTCACTGGTATTTGAATTTAATATAGGCCACACACAGTCTAGATATAAGTGTAGATTTGCATCTCACTGCTCAAAGCAAGCAGAGTTTGTGGAATACAGAAAATGACTGTCTGTCACTGGTACTTTTTAATTAAATACAGACCGCACACAGTCTAGATATACGTGTAGATTTGCGTCTCACTGCTCACAGCAAGCAGAGTTTGTGAAAAACAGAAAATGACTGTTATTTAAATTAAATATAGGCCGCACACAGTCTAGATATAAGTGTAGATTTGTGTCTCACTGCTCACAGCAAGCAGAGTTTGGGGAATACAGAAAATGACTGTCTGTCACTGTTATTTAAATTAAATATAGGACGCACACAGTCTAGATATGTGTAGATTTGCATCTCACTGCTCACAGCAAGCAGAGTTTGTGGAATACAGAAAATGACTGTATGTCACTGGTATTTTTTAATTAATTATAGGCCACACACAGTCTAGATATAAATGTAGATTTGTGTCTCACTGTTTACAGCAAGCAAAGTTTGTCTAATACAGAAAATGTCACTAACAGTTGCCCTGACAAAAAAAATAAAAAATTCCCCCAAAACAATTTTGGCTGCCTGCCAACTCTAACAATAGTCCTTAAAAGTACTGTTAGTTCTTTGAAACGTTTACTCAATGATAATTTTTAGATGAAATTCGCCCTACACTGACTGTCCCTTCCTAACAGCAGCTCTCCCTGACTCGCAATGAGCCGAACCCACGTGACCGGGTGCTATTCAGCACCCGATGACGCGTTCCGGCCAGACTATCACTGTAATGCCAGTAGAAAACATGTCTAATGGCATTACAGTGATGGCAATACTTACCTGCACATTTATTGGCTGCATAGCAAGCGCCAATTGTGCGGGGAGGAGACTCGAGCATGGCGCTCGAGCACATGTGGTACTCGGCCGAGTGCTCGGATCTGCCGAGCATAGCGATGCTCAAGCCGAGTCAGTACTAAGCCGAGCATGCTCGCTAAACACTAGTAGCCTCCCTTGCCCTTTCAGAAATATCAATTATGTAAATTGCTGTTTTGGTGTTAACCCCTTGGCAACACACCACAACCCCCACCTGATATTTGTGTATGAGAGACGAAAGACAGAAATTTAGCCATGTGCCAAAAATTTTGTAATTATCGTAAGATCATAAGTGCTACTGTCTTTTATTGTTTTAGAAAAATAGATTACGCAGTACCTGAACACATCTAAGCTTTCACATGAACCATTATCAACCCTAACTTAGGCCTCATACATACATCTGTATCACAACTCCACACAAACTCCAAGATGTATGGAATATTGCACTAATTTTAGTCTGTGAGCCAACAGTGTGCACCCACCTGCCTCCACTGTCAAATGTTGGCAAAAAATTGTGGCATGTTACATGTTCTTCACTGGAAGCATTACTAGAATAGAATTCCGCTGTAATAGAGTACCATTCAAAGTGACCAGATGATGCACATGTCACTGCTGTACAGTCATATGCACTGAATGGTTGCACTGACCAGGATCAGTGCGCACAGCTTGAAATGTTTATGAGCTGTAAACCCACAAAAAAATGCTACAGTATAATAGTACTTTTCATGGTGTACAAATATAAATCTGGGGTTGCGGAGCAAACCATATAAAAAAGACTCAGACCTAAAAAAGGACTTTGGAAAGAAAAATAAACTTTGACATTCCAAACTAGAATCCAAAGTCATAAATCATTTAAGGGAAGTGTTGTTGTGTTTTAATAAAATAAGCATGTAGTTTAACATGACAAAATTATCTTTAATGATAATGTTAGCCAAGTGCAGGTTGTGATTAAATTAATAAATAAATAAATCATATTCAGGTATTTTAACAGAACTTAAACTTATATTTAAACTTAAGAGAGAAAGTAATAATTCTTCATTAGCATGTTTAATAGTGCAAAACCAATATTGGACTTCTTTTCAACACTTCCTGCTCAAGGAGAAGCAATGTCGGAGTTAAGTGGGATGTGGTTCAGGCAGGCGCACTCTGGGGATGCCATCATCTCTGATTTGTCAGCACCTGACATAGTTAATTATTGCACTTGTCTTTCTTTTTAATATATTAGGAATGCACACAGGCTATTTGCAGTGGCTGCTAATAATGGCAATATTCTCAAATAAAGCTCAGCCGTATCACTTTGAAAGAATAATATCTAAAGTAAAAAAAATCTATTTCCTGCAAAAGTATTGCTAATTTTCTAGCATAAAAAGGCTCATGTGGGTATTTGTGTGCCAATTTTGTTGCTTTGGTATTTCACATCTTTTCTCAGATTTGCATGTTAGTGTATAGAAACTCATGGCATTTTTGACTGAGCACAATGATGTTTGGATGGGACAAAATGCATTGGTTACTCTAGAACGCCTTTCCTGGTATATTGGCAATAGGAAATGTTGCCACCTATTTTGATCTAATGAAAGACCCTTGTGCCTGCTGATCTAATAAGTAATCAGCAATACTTGCTGCAAAATTTAGCTAAGGCCTGTGGGTAGCAATTATTCAAAGCATGCACAGTGCCTGACTAGTTCCGTTGATCATGCACCTATGCTGACTTTGGAAGTTTACTTATTTAGAGGACTACTCAATAATTTACATCTCATTCATTGTGGGCTTCATAATATTATTTAAAAGGATAGTGTGCAAGCGTGCAATATTGCGGCATTATTTGTTAATTAAACACCATTAACATAAGAAATTATCTGTTCCAACACAAGTACATGATAATGTGAGCCTGCCGTAAACTCTTTCTCTCTCGAACTCCTATACAAATTTTGGTTACGTGGACGTTTTTGTCGATATATCCAGCTTTGTTTGTTTATAAAAGCCACTGTTATTCTCTGTGTGTACCTTATGCACATAAAAACTATAGATATCATTAAAAGAGAAATAATCTATAATACTGAGTAGTACATAATACTCGTGAGTTATGATTGTTTTATGTAACAAAAATATATGATAGCTCTGGGATTTTTCGTTATATACAACTTTTAAATTTTGTAATAAAATTTTTGGTGGATGTCCCAACACCAGAGGGCTTGGGGAGCCTCCTGGATTACAAAAAGCTCACCATAGAAGTGGCAAGACAAAAGGCTGCAGAGTTTAAGGACACTTTAGCCACTACAATTTCAGCTTCACTACAACTTGAGTTGGAGGTCAATTCTCATGCAGGTCGTCTAGACAAACTAGAGCAAAGGGTAACTTTTCTGGAGGATAATGCCTCAGGGGCCTATAACAAGATAAAGGAGCCTGTGAGAGAAAATAGAGATGAGAGATTTTCTCAAAAATTCGATTCGGACGGTTTGGCGAATTTTCCGGAAAAATTTTATTTGATCCGATTTTATTAGTGATGAATAATGTTAAAAAACTGCTATTTCCTGGCTGCAGAGAGCCTTTATAGTCGTGTAGAACACTGTGCCTTGCAGTAACATGCATAGGGAGTCTGCCGTGGTAGTGAAATAATACTGTGAGTTAGTATGACATGCAGATAACAGGCATTGCTCTTAGAATCACTGCACACTTCACTTTTTCACATTTGGGCATTCACGGGGCCAAAACTGACAAAATAACTAAAGCATGAACTCAGCCTTACAGGTCAATGTAAGTGCCAAGAAGAAAAGCACTCCTTTTACGCCGTCGTCAGCTGATTCCACATAGATGTCTACAGAACCTGTTCTATTAGGAGCTTATACAAGTAAAGCCCCTGACAGATTGGAGAGGGTGTCAGCAGTAAGTTTGTGTTCACGTTACTGATTATTTTGCCCTTCCTCTGATCTGTCAGAACAATAACCCCCAAAAAATGGATCCTGTCTGTGGAGCATACGCCTTCACACGGTCAGCATTTGGTCAGTAGAGATGTCCCAAACTACTCCCTGGCGAACAGTTCCCGGCAAACATCGCATGTTCGTGGTCGTCGCAGCAGGCGAACATATGCGATGTTCGGTCCGCCCCCTATACGTCATCATTGAGCAAACTTTGAAACTGTACCTCACAGTCAGCAAACACATTCCAGCCAATCAGCATACCCTCCCTCCCAGACCCTCCCACCTCCTATAAAAAAGCAAGGACAGCATCAAACTTAGTTCATTCTGAAGCTGCGGTTTTAGTTAGAGCAGGGAAAGTGCTGCTGATGCTGAATTAATATAGGGAAGGGCGTTAGCTAGGCCAGTGTTGTGTGTCTACTCCAGTCCTCAAAGACTCATCTGCTGAAAAGGACAGCGTCCTGACAGCACCACAAAAAACCCTTTTTAGGGCTGGTACATCAGTCTGCTTTTATTTATTTTTTCTATATATATATTGCAGTTGCCTGCCTGTGTGTGAGAGGCCGCAGGCCCACAGACTGTACTGTGTGCACACCACTGATATAGGGTGGCACAGTACCTTGCAGATCAAAAAGTTATTTAATTTTTACCCTTTAATATAATTGCAGTTGCCTGCCAGCGTGTGTCAGGCCCACAGACTGTACTGTGCCCACTGCCCACCACTCATATAGGGTGGCACAGTACCTTGCACGCATAGTACCACTAATCTAAAAAAAAATTACATTTTCATGCTGTCATGCCTGTTTAGGGGCCTTCGTATAAAAAGGCTGAAAGAGAACGACCTCTACTGGGTGGCCGACACGTTACCGAATTACCGGAAGTCGGAAAGGATGCAGCAGTTCCAAAACAAGTTAAAAAGTATGCTTTACACAGCGTATAAGAGTGATGTCGCAGCACAACGGGAATCTAACAAGCAAAGAGGTGAAAGTAATCCTCCTTTTACCACGACCACGCCAGCAATGACAGGACGCTTTACAGACGTGTTGTTGATGGAGGACATGCAGAGCTTTTTAAGTCTTACGCATTGCCACAGCACTTCGGGGTCCACGCTCAGAGAACGACTCGACGGACAGGTAGCAGACGGCCTCGCCTTAACTGCAGATATCGACACACTGAGGAGCGACAAACCCCTTGACTACTGGGTATGCAGGCTTGACCCGTGGCCTGAGCTATCCCAATTTGCGACAGAACTTCTGGCCTGCCCCGCTTCAATTGTCCTGTCAGAAAGTACCTTCAGCGCAGCAGGACGTATTGTCACTGACAAGAGAAGTTGCTTAGGTCAAAAAAGTGTACATTACCTCACCTTTATTAAGATGAATGAGGCGTGGATTCATTGACTAAAAAAGGCCTGATGAGATGCCTTGGGCTAAAAATGGTCCTCACGCTGTTGTATTTAATCTCTGCATGTCGGAATACTTGCGTGACTTCTCTGCCACCAACTAGGGTTCAAGCTGCAGTGTTTTAGTACACTTTCTGCCTGGAAAACATAAATTTTTCCAGCCGATGCTACAGCAGCGGCTGCAACAATGCCTAATTTTTCAGCCATGTGTACATTCCTACATTTTCTGGCCTCTGGTGCTGCACTGTGGCTGCAAAAACTAAACAAAAAAAAGGCACATACATGTGTCAATTCCCCTTCGTGATCGTCACCTTGTTGTGGTAAAGGGGCTTGCATATCACAATGAAGCGATCAACTCTATGAGTGTGTTGGCAATGTTGGCATACCCCAGATGATAAGGTCGTTGCTTCATTGTGAACAGACCAAAAGCGATCGGCTAAATTTTTTTCATAGAAAAAACATTAATTTTCTTTGTGATCATCTAAGGTGATCATTAAAGCCTACTAGGCCAACAATGGGCCCACACTGCAGAATCATTGTTTTCCGGGTCACTTAACTGTCACTGAACTACCTCAGCACAACTATAGGCTTTAAAAAACCGCCATCACCTGCAATCTCCCAAACGTGCGCACGAGCACAGTCATCACTACACTAAGATTGACACATAGAGGAATAAAATTTATGTCATGAGTGTGTCAACTATAGACAACTCTTTGCGGTTGTCTAAAATCAATTTGATACATGTCCCCTGATAGGGGACGTAACAGGGATTAAACTAATAAGAATATTACTACTTAACACAGCACTCAAATAGGGTGTCGCAGTACATTGCACGGCGCACGCACAGTGACCTAAAATTCAAACGAAGCGGACCGAGCATGGGTCTTTTTCCATCTCCAGGTTCCAAAAATCTATTCACTACACCGGCCCTGGCCCTCATAAGGGACAAAACAGAGATTAAACTTATAGGAATAGTACTTAGTTAACACTAGTTGCATTGGTGGCAAATTCCATTGCAAGTGCCCAAAATTTGAAGGAAGCGGACAGGGCAAGCTTTTTTCTCTATCTCCCCATGCAAGGATTCAATTCAATACACGTCCCCTGATAGGGGACTTAACAAAGATTAAAATGGTAAGAATAGTAGTTTACACTATTTGTATTGGTGGCACAGTACATTGCACGGCGCAAGCGCCGTGCCCCAAATTGGAAGTAAGAGGACCGACCATCTCCCGGTTCCTAAAATCTATTTGATACACGTCCCCTGATAGGGGACGTAACAAGGATTAAACTGATATGAATAGTACTACTTAACACACCACTCATATAGGGTGGTACAGTATAGTGCACGGCGCATGCGCAGTGCCCCAAATTGGAAGGAAGAGGACTGACCAACCATCTTTTTCCATCTCCCGGTTCCTAAAATCTATTCCATACACCGGCCCCTGATAGGGGACAAAACAGAGATTAAACTGGTAAGAACAGATTTTTTTCATTTTAAAAAAAGAGGACAGCCTCTGCAGAGCTGGGTATTTTTTGGCCGCGTTACTGAACGCTCATGCACAATGGCTGTAGGCTCATGCGTCCTTTTGCGGAGGTGACAAACCTGGTCAGTCAAACCCAAGGCAACATCATTGACCTCATCCTATATGCATTTTTTCTAGAGCATGCCCTGCCAAGAGTACTGGTTTAGGCCGTAGATGAGCATGAAGAGGAAGAGTTGTGGTCACCATCACCACCAGAAGCAGCCTTGTCGTTGTCGATTGTTGGACCTGCGGCAATGCAGAGAGAGGAGTCTGAAGAAGAGGAGTCAGAGGAGGAAGGTGGCTTTGAGGGGGTGGAAGACCCACCACAGCAAGCGTCTCAGGGGGCTTGTTGTCACCTTTCGGGGACCCTTGGTGTTGTATGTGGCTGGGTGGAGGAAGAGACCTTCAATGACATCAGTGAGGACAAGGAATGGGACATGGCTAGCTTGGTATCCAACCTTGTGCAAATGGGGAGTTTGCGGTTGTGAAAATGGACCTTTTGCAGTTGTTTGCGGTGCGTTAAACGGGGAGTTTGGTCTGTCAGAGTTTGGTCTGTCACTGTGAAGCGGGCGTCACCCTTACACTACCTGATCGATACAACATAATACCTGATCGTATACACATACTGGATGTTTTAAAGCACGTTATTCCAAACAATTTAGGAATGTTAGGTGATTTATGCCCTTTATGGATTAAAACCCGACTCTGCGTCAACTACGTAATTTTCCATGGGAGTTTTGCCATGGATCCCCTTCGGGCATGTCACAATCCAGGTGTTAGTCCCCTTGAAACAACTTATCCATCACTATTGTGGCCAGAAAGAGTCCCTGTGGGTTTTAAAATTCGCCTCTCTATTGAAGTCTATGGCGGTTCGCCCGGTTCGCCTGTTTATGTTTGCGACATCTCTATTGGTCAGTAATCCATCAGTATTGCTAATGAACAAAATAATAATGTAATAATGTAATATAATAAAATATGTTGTCTCCATAATAAATCTGCAATGTGGGGGTCTTGTGTGGCTTTTACACACTTTCAAAATCATCCTTCAGTGAGGCGAATAAATGCGGATGACCGGCATGCTCCATGACCTTCCCAGGAGCTGCTATCGGGAGTCAGGGTTCATTGCTGAGACGTCTGTATAGTGCGGTGGGAATCCGAAGACCCTCTCCATCTCCGTGCACCTCAGGATGTCCTCCTCCTCCTGTGTTAGGAAATTTTTTATTTTTATTATAAAATGTATTAAACATTTTATTATAAAATTTATTAAGTATAATAAGGATGCCCTCCTTTCCATTCCATTATGACTGGGAATCCCTGATGAAGAGACCGGGGCCTGGTTGGTTTGAACCTTGAATAACTTTGCAACTCTTCTGGGCTCAAAGCAATCTTGAAGCTTTGTCTTCTTCTCATTGTCTGTCGCTAGTAGAAGCCTGTTCATGGCAGGCAGGTTTCTCCATAAGTATCTTGCTGGATGAGCAGACAATACCGCACATGCATCAATCTTGACAGGATTCGTCTCTAGGTGGAGAGGACATTTTTTTTGGAATGCTTTCTCCATCGCAACGCCACGTCGTTGAATAAACTGAGATGACATGTGAATGGAATATTTGCATGTCTTCTATGTTTTGTACCCACTTCTGCTTTTGGCTACCAAATCATAAGCCAATTCTGATGGGACCATACAGGTCTTACAGCTGCTACACAGACAGATTAGAAGAAAGCAGAAGAAAGGTCAAATAAATTATGATGTCAGCCAGGTGAAAGCCAAAATAGTTGCCCAGTCATGAAGTGGGGAGTGTGAGAACAGCAAGAGAAGTCCACAGAATGTCCCTATGACAGAGTGGTAAGGTGGAAGCAGCATCAGGGGACCACAGAGTGGCCCAATGACAAAGTCTGGAGGTGGCGGGAGCATCAGGAGGCCACATAGTGCATAATGACAGTGTGGAGGTGGCAGCAGTATGAGGAGTCCACCGAGTGGCACGATCACAGAGTATTATGGACGTAGCTATATTGGGTGCAGAGGTAGCAGTTGCTACTGGGCCCAAGAGCCTGAGGGGGCCCAAAGACCGTTGTGCCGCATAAGAAGATACACAAAGCACTGAAGGAAGGGGGGCCCAAGCTGAACTCTTGCACCAGGGCCCATGAGCCATTAGCTATGCCCCTGCAGAGTATGTAGTTGGCAGCAGTATGAGGAGGCCAGCGAGTAGCCAGGTTACATAGTGTGGAGATGGCAACATTAGAAGGCCAGAGTGGCACAGTGACATAGTTTGGACATGGCTGCAACAGGAGGCCACAGAGTGGCAAGGTGACATAGTGTGGACATGGCAGCCTCAGGAGGCCACAGACTGGCAAGGTGACATAGTGTGGACTTGGCAGCATCAGGAGGCCACAAAGTGGCAAGTTGACATAGTGTGGAGATGGCAGCAGCAGCATGATACAACAGAGTGGCAAGGTGACATAGTGTGGACATGGCAGTATCAGGGGTCCACAGAGTGGCAAGGTGACATAGTGTGGATTTGGCAGCATCAGGAGGCCACAGAGTGGCAAGGTGACATAGTGTGGACATGGCAGCATCAGTAGGCCATAGAATGGCAAGTTGACATAGTATGGATTTTGCAGCATCTGTAGGCCACAGAGTGGCAAGGTGACACAGTGTGGACTTGGCAGCATCAGGAGGCCACAGAGGGGCAAGGTGACATTGTGTGGAGATTGCAGCAGCAGCATGATATATCAGAGTGGCACGGTGACATAGTGTAGACATGGCAGCATCAGGAGGCCGCAGAGTGGCAAGGTTACATAGTGTGGATATGGCAGCATCAGTAGGGCACAGATTGGCAAGGTGACATAGTGTGGACTTGGCAGCAGCAGTATGATACATCAGAGTGGCACGGTGACATAGTGTAGACATGGCAGCATGAGGAGACCACAGAGCGGCACAATTACAGAGTCTGGAGGTGGCAGCAGCATGAGTAGGCCACAGAGTGGCACAATGACAGAGTGTGGAGGTATTGGCAGCAGCAGCATCAGGAGGATGCCACAGAGTGGCACAATGACAGAGTCTGTAGGTGGCAGCGGCATTAGTAAGCCACAAAGTGGCACAATTAGAGAGTCTCGAGGTGTCGGCAGCAGCAGCATCAGGAGGAGGCCACAGAGTGGTACAATGACAGAGCCTGGAGGTGGCAATGGTACCTGAGGTGGAGTGATCTAAAGAGAACGGGAGATAGCGGAGAAAGTAGGTCTGCGCTGGAAGTGCGAGATGCGGTCCTCGTGCAGTTTTTGTGCTGCAGAAAAGTCCCTGTAGTGTCCAGTAAGCAAAAGCAATAGTGCATTTTTGTGCAGGGTCAGTGCATAGTTTATTCACCTCTATTGGTGCACCACTCTTATGGATGTTGTTACGTACGCGCCCAGTGTGAAACGTAGATACGAAATTTCACCACAACGTAATTCGGTCCGTACCGCAAAAAGGAATTTCCCACATATAACTACAGCGCTGAACGCTGAATATATCTTTATTTTTCTACAGAAATATGACACTAAAGGCTTTACCACATATAACTGAACAGTGAATGCTGAATATATTTTTATTTTTCTACTGCTATATGTCAATAAAGGTTTTTCAAGATATAAGTGCAGCAGTGAATTGCGAATGTATATTTCTTTTTTTACTGATATACGTCACTAAGGGTTTTTCAAGATATAAGTGCAGGAGTGAATGGCGAATGTATATTTCTTTTTCTAATGCTATACATCAATAAATGTTTTTCAAGATATAAGTGCAGCAGCGCATGGCAAATGTATATAATTTTTTCTACTGCAATACGCCAGTTAAATCTTTGCCAGACATAACTGCAACAGTGAACTGAGAATATATTTTCCTTGTAGTACTGAAATACGCCCCTAAACGCTTTCACCAGAATTAACTGCAGAAGTGTCCAGAGATTCCCAGTGCAGCACCGGTTCAAATCATACTTACCTGAATCACAACATTAAAGCCACTTTAGAAACCTGGCGTACATTTCAGGACTTACCCTGGGGTGTACCTCTACCATCTCCCCTTTTACAAGTTACAGATATATTCAGCTTAGCCCCCCTGGAGTTGCAGCATAGCTTATCTCCATCATTGAAACACTCCATTCTCCCAATACTCTCTCTTTTTGACAAAGAGGGTGTCCTATTAGATAGCTCCCGTATACTAGATTTATTCCAAAGAGATGGATCTTCCCCATTTTATAGCTCCTTCTTTCACTCCTATATCTCGAAGCACATTCAATATCAAGACCTGCTCAGATCTATAACCTGGTTTGAAAGCCTGTTATGTACAAACCTCCCTTCCAAAAAACTCATATTCTTGCTATACCAGAGGCTTACTACTCCTCCTTCTATACCTAAACCTTCCTTCATAGGGGCCTGGGAACGGGACTTGGGAGTCTCTTTTTCACTAGCGGAACAACATTACCTATTCTTGGAACCTCACACCTCGTCCAAATGTGTCAGGGTTCAGGAGAATGGTTATAAACTTCTTACCAGGTGGTACAAAACACCTGATGTCACTTGCCGATTTTCGGCCCTGGGCTCTGATGCGTGCTGGAGGTGTAATACCGAAAGAGGTTCATTCTACCACATATGGTGGACATGTCCCTTAATCACGAAGTGGTGGTCTATAATTTTCGATAAATGCAATCTTATATGCAAAACCCAATTGCCTCCTTCTCCACAAGAGGCACTCTTGGGTATGCTCCCTAAATACGGTAACGGCCTCGTCTTTAAACTATTTAAGAAACTCCTGACTGCAGCCCATTTGTTAGTACCCCGACATTGGTTATCCTTGGATTTACCATCAACTGAACACTGGTTGAATAAAATAGATTCCATTTGCAGATCTGAAGAATTATCTGCTTGGGAAAGCCACTCCCATAACAAATTTCGGAAACTATAGTCCTTAGGGCTGTACTTTAGGAAAAGATGATACTGCTTATATCTTCGTTGTCATATTTCAATTGCATCCTCACCGACAGACTATCTATGACGTGATCATATAACTGAACCCGCCTATGCCCTTGTTCGTGATTACCATTGTTTCTGTTCCCCCTTAATTTACTGTGTACTACATACTGTGCAATCTGTACTATATTGCTGCTTGCTGTCTGCTGTTTATGTGCTTGATGTACACACTTGTATCATTTTGCATACATGTACTATTACTTTGTTACTCAAAAAAAATAAAAAATAAAAATTATATGTCCAGAGAATATATTTTTATTGTTGAACTGAAATACACCCCTATACGCTTTCACTAGAAATAACTAAAACAGTGCAGTATGTATACTGTATATATTTTTATTTTTTATTGTAATACGCCCTTATACGCTTTCACCAGAAATAACTGAAACAATGCAGTATGTATATATATTTTTATTTTTTTATGTAATATGCCCCTAAAGGCTTTCACCAGAAATAACTGAAACAGTTCAGTGGGTATATATTTTTCTTTTTTTGCTGAAATACGCCCCTATACTCTTTCACCAGAAATGAATGCAACTGTGAAATGCGTTTAAATGTTTTGTGTATTACTGAAATACTGCCCTCTACGCTTTCGCCAGAAATGAATACAAACGTGCAGTGCGTTTATATTTTTGGTGTATTACTGAAATACCGCCCTATACTCTTGCACCAGAAAGGAATGCAAACATGCAGTGTGTTTATGTTTTCGTGTATTACTGAAACACCCAAACAAAAAAGAAGCAGCTCTCACCAGCACTTGTTAAAAGCACGGATGCAGCCTGGACTGTAACAACTTGAAGAGAAAAAGCGATGAATCCAGCTTCTAAAACAGTAGTCTTTATTTCAAGCGGTATAAAATCTTCCACACACAGGGTATAGAACAAATCAGCGCGTTTCGGACCAAACTAGTACAGGTCCTTCCTCATGACCAGGAAGGACCTGTACTAGTTTGGTCCGAAACGCGTAGAAGCTGGATTCATCGTTTTTTTCTCTTCAAATTACTGAAATATCTCCCTATACTCTTTCACCAGAAATGACTGCAAACGTGCAGTGTGTTTATATTTTTCATGTATTACTGAAATACCGCCCTATACTCTTTCACCAGAAATGACTGCAAAGGATTTTAGCGTAAATAACAACAATAGTGACCTGTGTATATATTTATCTTTTTCCACAGATAAAAGCCACTAAAAAGGCTTTTCAACATAGTACTTGCACCCCAATATCGAATTGCTGGAATGACAGAGCTGTATTAGGAGACTATCTGGATCCCCAAGTAATGTTTCCCTGCACTTTTAAACCCTTTTTTTCACATTGAGGATTTTCCTATGACTCTGCACACGTCTCTCCCTGCCTGTGAAATTATTCCTCTCACTATCCTTTCCCTACACTAGTAAATCACTTTTTTCCATTTTTTTTTTAACAATTAGTTTTTCTTTCACTCTCCCTAGCGCCTGTATACACATCTGTCCCTGAACAAACTTTGATTGTGAATGGCAGAATCTAAGATGGCAGCCGTATTTATAGGGCTGTGACATCACCGGGCTTGCTGGCTGCTGATTGGCTGCATGCATGGCATTATGGGTCATCCCGCCTTCACAGGGTTCTTTGCCCCATACCCTCACATCTCTAGCCGCCATTTTAGCCGCCATTGTAGCTGCCATGTTAGGAAAAATTGCAATTCATTACCGTGAATTACGATTCGCTCATCTCTAAGAGAGAACTTGACTTTAAAGCAAAGGACTCCAGGATTTGGAGAATCGCTCCAGATGAAATAACTTACACATATGGCTCCTTCTGGAGGTTATTAACCCACAGCATCTACAGAAAGTCTGTGAGGAAGATATTCCTGCTGCTTTGGAACTGGCAAGATCCAGAAAAGTATAAAGGGCACACTGAGTTGGTGCCTCACTAATCTGAACTCGACCCGAAATTTACCCCACACCCGAACCCCATTGAAGTCAATGGGGACCCGAACTGTTGGGCACTTAAATGGCAGTAAAATAGCCCTGGAAAAGGCTAGAGGGCTGCAAAAGGCAGCAACATGTAGGTAAATGCCCTGCAAACATATGTGAATATGGAAATTACTTACAATAAAATACAGAAAAATAATAAATAAACATTCTAAACTTGAGCCCAAGCAAGTGACAGTGGCACCTGTTACTCAGCAAACAGAGGATGTGGCAGCAACACCACCACATCTGTCATTGTCACCAAGCCTCTCCACCAAATCCCATGGAAGTGTTCAGCTATAAGCTGTCCATCTCCCAAGATACCCTCCTACCCATGGCTCTGAATGCCTTATTTCAAACTTCCTGGTCCTTTGAAATGCTGTCATTCTGTCTGGTTGACAGTTTTAAAAACCTTATGGCGGTGGCTATCCCACAGTACGTGTATCCCAGCCGCCGCTACTTTTACAGGTGAGCCATCCCTTCACTGCACAACCAAGTGGCGGACAAAATCAAGTGTGCACTGCGCAACGCTATCTGTGGCAACATCCACATAACCAACAACACAGTGGGTAAATGTAGCGGCTGGCCCAAAGGTGGATAGCATTTTTGCAAATGTCCTTCCGCCCCCGAGGATTGCTGGGCATTTCTCTTTATATCCTGTTACATCCTCCTCCTCCTACTCGGCTTCCTCCTCCTCTACCTCCTCCTCATCCACTCAGCGTAACACCTTCATCACCCACAGCAGCACAGCCAGGGGGAAATGACAGCAGGTTGTTTTAAAACTTATTGGGTTGTGGGACAAACTACGCAATGCACAGGAGCTGTGGACAGGCATGGAACAACAGACCGACCATTGGTTGGTGCCACTGAGCCTCCAGCCTGGCCTGGTGTTGTGCGCTAATGGGCAAAATATACTAGCAGGTCTGGGCTTAGCCGGTTTGATACACATCCCCTGCCTGCCACAAGTGCTGAATTTGGGGTGCAGAAATTCCTAAACACCAGACAGTGAAAATCAATTCAGATAATCGAACAAACACAACACCCTCACCCCCCCTTTCACTCAAACCATTAACAAATTATTTACAAATTTTCTTAAAAACATATTAAAATAACTATAATGCAGCTAAACTTACTATATAAAGAAACAAAACTATATACACGCCTTATCCTTAACTTAAGGCCAACCAAATACAAGTGGCTCGGAGGGTGGGTATCTGCACCATCATAGGCCCCGGCCTGGAACACAATTGTCCAGCCAGGGCACAGTTCTGGAGGATGAGGAAGAGGGGTAGGAGGAACGCTGGGGGATACAGAGGACACAGGCGATATACCTCCCTCAAAGAGGATAGCTTGTCCTTGCCTCTGGGCAGCCTGGCAGACATGAGCGACTACATGCTGCAGTGCCTGCGCAATGACCGCCCAGTTACTGCCACATTCTAACTTTTGCTGATTACTAGATGGCCACCCTGCTGCATTCCCGTTACAAGGACAACATGCCGTCCTTAATTCCCTAACTGGAGTGTAATAGGAAGATGAGCCCGCTAGTAGACATGCTGCTGATAGCATTCACACCTGACACCGGGGACACAGTGGAAGCACAAGGTGAAAGCAGAGGAGGAGGAGGAAGAATTTGCCACTGCAGCTTGGTCACCAGCAACACCTCAAAAGGCAGAGTTAGCATAGGCAAAATGTGGAAAAGCTTTGTCATCACGCCACAACAACCTGCACCACCAGGAGATCTGGAACATCACAGCTGGAACATCAGATTTACGGTATTTCTATTTTTACAACTGAATTTCACCCCATAAAATAATATGTCCTTTGACGGACACTATAAAACTTGACCAGTCACAACTGGAACACAACATTTACGGTATTTCTATTTTTGCAACTGAATTTCACCCCAGAAAATAATATATCCTTTGCCGGACACTATTAAACTTGTCCAGTCACAACTGGAACACCAGATTTACGGTATTTCTATTTTTACAACTGAATTTCATTCCAGAAAATAATATATCATTTGCCGGACACTATTAAACTTGGCCAGCCACAGCTGAAACCACTGATAAATGGTATTGCTATTTTTGCAATTGAATTTCACCCCAGAAAAAAATATAACCTTTGCCAGACACACTTTAACTTGGCCAGCCACTGCTGGGACACCAGATTTACGGTATTGCTATTTTAGCAATTAAATTTCACCACAGAAAAAAATATATCCTTTCCCGGACACTATTAAACTTGTCCAGTCACAGCTGGAACACCAGAATAACGGTATTTATATTTTGGCAACTTAATTTCACCCCAGAAAATAATAAGTCCTTTGCAAGTCACTATTAAACTTGGACAGCCACTGCTGGGACACCAAATCTACGGTATTGCTATTTTGGCAATTGAATTTCACCCAGAAAATAATATATCCTTTGCCGGACACTATTAAACTTGGCCAGCCACAGCTGGAACACCAGATTTACGGTATTTCTATTTTTACAACTGAATTTCATTCCAGAAAATAATATATCATTTGCCGGACACTATTAAACTTGGCCAGCCACAGCTGAAACCACTGATAAATGGTATTGCTATTTTTGCAATTGAATTTCACCCCAGAAAAAAATATATCCTTTGACGGACACTATTAAACTTGTCCAGTCACAGCTGGAACACCAGAATAACGGTATTTATATTTTGGCAACTTAATTTCACCCCAGAAAATAATAAGTCCTTTGCAAGTCACTATTAAACTTGGACAGCCACTGCTGGGACACCAAATCTACTGTATTGCTATTTTGGCAATTGAATTTCACCCAGAAAATAATATATCCTTTGCCGGACACTATTACACTTGGCCAGCCACAGCTGGAACACCAGATTTACGGTATTTATATTTTTACAACTGAATTTCACCTCAGAAAATAAGACATCCTATGACGGACACTATGAAACTTGTCCAGTCACAGCTGAAACACCACAATTACTGTATTTCTATTTTGGCCACTGAATTTCACCCCAGAAAATAATAAAATCCTTTGCCGGACACTATTAAACTTCGACAGCCACTTTTGGGACACCAGATTTACGATATTGCCAATTTGGCAATTGAATTTCACCCCAAAAATAAATATATCCTTTGCCGGACACCTATGAAACTTCTCCAGTCACAGCTGGAACACCAGATTTACGGCATTTCTATTTTTACAACTGAATTTCACCCCAGAAAATAATATATTGTCTGATGGACAGTATGAAACTTGTCCAGTCACAGCTGGAACACCTGATATACGGTATTTCTATTTTTGCAACAAAATTTCACCCCAGAAAATAATATATCCTTTGCCGGACACTATGACACTTGTACAGTCACAGCTGGAACACCAGATTTACGGTATTTCTATTTTTACAACTGAATTTCACCCTAGAAAATAATAAATCCTTTGCCGAACACTATTAAACTTGGACAGCCACTGCTGGGACACCAGATTTACGGTATTGCTATTTTGGCAATTGAATTTCACCCCAGAAAAAAAGATATCCTGTGCCGGACAATATTAAACTTGACAAGCCACTGCTGGGACACCAGATTTACGGTAATGCTAATTTGGCAATTGAATTTAACCCCAGAAAAAAAGATATACTGTGCCAGACAATATTAAACTTGACAAGCCACTGCTGGGACACCAGATTTACGGTAATGCTATTTTGGCAATTGAATTATACCCCAGAAAAAAATATATCCTTTGCCGGACACTATTAAACTTGGCCATTCACAGCTGGAAAACCTGATTTACAGTATTTCTATTTTTGCAACTTATTTTCACCGCAGAAAATAATATAGCCTATGACGGACACTATGACACTTGTCCAGTCACAGCTGGAACACCAGAATTACGGTATTTCTATTTTGGTAACTTAATTTCACCCCAGAAAATAATAAATCCTTTGCTGGACACTATTAAACTTGGACAGCCACTTCTGGGACACCAGATTTACGGTATTGCTAATTTGGCAATTGAATTTAACCCCAGAAAAAAAGATATACTGTGCCGGACACTATTAAACTTGACAAGCCACTGCTGGGACACCAGATTTACGGTAATACTATTTTGGCAATTGAATTATACCCCAGGAAAAAATATATCCTTTGAAGGACACTATTAAACTTGGCCAGCCAAAGCTGGGACACCAGATTTGCCGTATTGCTATTTTGGTATCTGAATTTCACCCAAGAAAAAAATATAACCTTGGCCGGACACTATTAAACTTGGCCATTCACAGCTGGAACACATGATTTATGGAATTTCTATTTTTTTCAACTGAAATTAACCGCAGAAAATAATAAATCCTTTGCCATACACTATTAAACTTAGACAGCCACTTCTGGGACACCATATTTATGGTATTGCTATTTTGGCAATTGAATTTCACCCCAGAAAATAATATCCTTTGCCAGACACTATTAAACTTGGCCAGCAACAGCTGAAACCACTGATTAATGGTATTGCTATTTTGGCAATTGAATTTCACCCCAGAAAAAAATATATCCTTTGCCAGAAACAATTTAACTTGGCCAGCCACTGCTGGGACCGCAGATTTACGGTATTGCTATTTTGGCAATTGAATTTCACCACAGAAAAAAATATATCCTTTGCCGGACACTATTAAACTTGTCCAGTCACAGATGGAACACCAGATTTATGGTATTGCTATTTTGGCAATTGAATTTCACCACAGAAAATAATATATCCTATGACAGACACTATGAAACTTGTCCAGTCACAGCTGGAACACCAGAATTACTGTATTTCTATTTTGGCAACTGAATTTCACCCAAGAAAATGATAAATCCTTTGCCAAACACTATTAAACTTGGACCGCCACTTCTGGGACACCAGATATATGGTATTGCTATTTTGGCAATTGAATTTCACCCCAGAAAAAAAGATATCGTGTGCTGGACACCTATGAAACTTGTCCAGTCACAGCTGGAACACCAGATTTACGGTATTTCTATTTTTCAACTGAATTTCACTCCAGAAAATAATATATTCTTTGACGGACACTATGTAACTTGTCCAGTCACAGCTGGAACACCTGATTTACGGTATTTCTATTTTTGCAACAAAATTTCACCCCAGAAAATAATATATCCTTTGCGGGACACTATTAAACTTGTCCAGTCACAGCTGGAACACCAGATTTACGGGATTTCTATTTTTACAACTGAATTTCACTCTAGAAAATAATATATCCTTTGCCGGACACTATTAAACTTGGCCAGCCACAGCTGAATCCACTGATCTATTGTATTGCTATTTTAGCAATTGAATTTAACTCCAGAAAAAAATAAATCCTTTGCCAGACACAATTTAACTTGGCCAGCCACTGCTGGGACACCAGATTTACGGTATTGCTATTTTGGCAATTGAATTTCATCCCAGAAAAAATATATCCTTTGCCGGACACTTTTAAACTTGTCCAGTCACAGCTGGAACACCAGATTTACGGTATGTCTATTTTTGAAACTGAATTTCACCGCAGAAAATAATATATCCTATGACAGACACTATGAAACTTGTCCAGTCCCAGCTGGAACACCAGAATTACTGTATTTCTATTTTGGCAACTGAATTTCACCCCAGAAAATAATAAATCCTTTCCCGGACACTATTAAACTTGGACAGCCACTGCTGGGACACCAGATTTACAATATTGCTAATTTGGCAATTGAATTTCACCCCCAAAAAATATATATTCTTTGCCGGACACCTATGAAACTTCCCCAGTCACAACTGGAACACCAGATTTACGGAATTTTTTTTTTTACAACTGAATTTCACCCCAGATAATAATATATTCTTAGACAGACAGTATGAAACTTGTCCAGTCACAGCTGGAACACCAGAATTACTGTATTTCTAATTTTGCAACTAAATTTCAACCCAGAAAATAATATATCCTTTGACGGACACTATTTAACTTGGACAGCCACTGCTGGGACACTAGATTTACAGTATTGCTATTTTGGCAATTGAATTTCACCCCAGAAAAAAAGATATCCTGTGCCGGACAATATTAAACTTGACAAGCCACTGCTGGGACACCAGATTTGCTGTATTGCTATTTTGGCAATTGAATTTCACCCCAGAAAAAAAAATATATCCTTTGCCAGACACAATTTAACTTGTCCAGTCACAGCTGGAACACCAGATTTACGGTATTTTTTTTTTTGCAACTGAATTTCACCGCAGAAAATAATATATCCTATGAAGGACAATATGAAACTTGCCCAGTCACAGCTGGAACACCATAATTACTGTATTTCTATTTTGGCAACTGAATTTCACCCCAAAAATAATAAATCCTTTGCCTTACACTATTAAACTTGGACAGCCACTTCTGGGACACCAGATTTACGGTATTGCTATTTTGGCAATTGAATTTCACCCCAGAAAATAATATCCTTTGTCAGACACTATTAAACTTGGCCAGTCACAGCTGAAACCACTGATTAATGGTATTGCTATTTTGGCAATTGAATTTCACCCCAAAAAAAAAATATCCTTTGCCAGAAACAATTTAACTTAACCAGCCACTGCTGGGACCGCAGATTTACGGTATTGCTATTTTGGCAATTGAGTTTCACCCCAGAAAAAAATATAACCTTTGCCGGACACTATTAAACTTGGCCATTCACAGCTGGAACACATGATTTATGGAATTTCTATTTTTTTCAACTGAAATTAACCGCAGAAAATAATAAATCCTTTGCCAGACACTATTAAACTTGGACAGCCACTTCTGGGACACCAGATTTATGGTATTGCTATTTTGGCAATTGAATTTCACCCCAGAAAATAAAATATCCTTTGCCAGACACAATTTAACTTGTCCAGTCACAGTTGGAACACCAGATTTACGGTATTTTTATTTTTGCAACTGAATTTCACTGCAGAAAATAATATATCCTATGACGGACAATATGAAACTTGTCCAGTCACATTTGGAACACCAGAATTACTGTATTTCTATTTTGGCAACTGAATTTCACCCCAAAAATAATAAATCCTTTGCCTTACACTATTAAACTTGGACAGCCACTGCTGGGACACCAGATTTACGGTATTGCTATTTTGGCAATTGAATTTCACCCCAGAAAATAATATCCTTTGGCAGACACTATTAAACTTGGCCAGCAACAGCTGAAACCACTGATTAATGGTATTGCTATTTTGGCAATTGAATTTCACCCCAGAAAAAAATATATCCTTTGCCAGAAACAATTTAACTTAGCCAGCCACTGCTGGGACCGCAGATTTACAGTATTGCTATTTTGGCAATTGAATTTCACCACAGAAAAAAATATATCCTTTGCCGGACACAATTAAACTTGTCCAGTCACAGATGGAACACCAGATTTACGGTATTTCTATTTTTGCCTCTGAATTTCACCGCAGAAAATAATATGTCCTATGACGGACACTATGAAACTTGTCCAGTCACAGCTGGAACACCAAAATTACTGTATTTCTATATTGGCAACTGAATTTTACCCCAGAAAATAATAAATCCTTTGCCAAACACTATTAAACTTGGACCGCCACTTCTGGGACACCAGATATATGGTATTGCTATTTTGGCAATTGAATTTCACCCCAGAAAAAAAGATATCCTGTGCCGGACACCTATGAAACTTGTCCAGTCACACCTGGAACACCAGATTTACGGTATTTCTATTTTTCAACTGAATTTCACCCCAGAAAATAATATATTCTTTGACGGACACTATGTAACTTGTCCAGTCACAGCTGGAACACCTGATTTGCGGCATTTCAATTTTTGCAACAAAATTTCACCCCAGAAAATAATATATCCTTTGCCAAACACTATTAAACTTGGACCGCCACTTCTGGGTAGTGATGTCGCGAACATAAAATTTTCAGTTCGCGAACGGCGAACGCGAACTTCCGCAAATGTTCGCGAACGGGCGAACCGGGCGAACCGCCATAGACTTCAATAGACAGGCGAATTTTAAAAACCCAAGGGACTCTTTCTGGCCACAATAGTGATGGAAAAGTTGTTCCAAGGGGACTAACACCTGGACTGTGGCATGCCGGAGAGGGATCCATGGCAAAATTCCCATTGAAAATTACGTAGTGGACGCAGAGTCGGGTTTTAATCCATAAAGGGCATAAATCACGTAACATTCCTCAATTGTTTGGAATAACATGCTTTAAAACATCCAGTGTGTGTATACGATCACGTATGATGTTGTATCGATCAGGTAGTGTAAGGGTTACGCCCACTTCACAGACATTGACAGACCAAACTCCCCTTTTAAAGCACCGCTAACAACCGCAAACAGTCCATTTGCACACCCGCAAAATCCCCATTTGCACAAGGTTGGATACCAAGCTAGCCATGTCCCGGTGATGTCATTGAAGGTTTCTTCCTCCACCCAGCCACGTACAACACCAAGGGTCCCCGAAAGGTGAATTGATTTGATTTTTCGAACGGGGAGATGGTTAAAAAAACGCTGGCTCCCTCCCCTTTGTTTTAATCCACGGTCACTGCATCTGCGCCGTGCAATTTACTCTCACACCCGATATGAGTGGTGTTTTAACTAGTTCTATTCCTATCAGTTTAATCCCTGTTACGTCCCATATCAGGGATTGCCTTTTGTGGAAAAAAAATGTAGGCCAGGTACCTTCGACTGCCTTCACAGTGACAGACCAAACTCTCATACACCAAACTAAATTGATTTTAGGAACCGGGAGATGGAAAAAGCAGCTTGGTCGGTCCTCTTACTCCCAAATTGGGGCACTGCGCGTGAACAGAGCAATGTGCTGTGACACCCTATATGAGTAGTGGTGGGCACTGGCAGTGGGCACACTACAGTAAGTGGAAGTCGGCCTGACACACACTGCCAGCAGGCAAGCAACTGAAATTAGACTAAAGTGTAAAAATAAATGCCTGTGCCACACGGTATGAGTGGTGGTGGGCACTGGCAGTGGGCACACTACAGTCTGCGGAAGTCGGCCTGACACACACTGGCAGCAGGCTAGCAACTGAAATTAGACTAAAGTGTAAAAATTAAATGCCTTATTTATCGGCAAGTTACTGTGACAACCGATATGAGTGGTGGTGGGCACTGGCAGTGGGCACATTACAGTCTGTGGAAGTCGGCCTGACACACACTGGCAGGCAACTAACCTTAGATTAAGGGGTAAAAATTAAATGCCTTTGTTTGATGCAAAGTCCTGTGCCACACGGTGTGAGTGGTGGGCACTGGCAGTGGGCACATTACAGTCTGTGGGCCTGCAGCTCCTCACACACAGGCAGGCCAGGCAACTGCAATATATATATGGAGAAAAAAAAAAAGAAGACTAATGTAGCAGCCCTAAAAAGGGCTTGTTGGGGTGCTATCAGGACGCTGTCCTTACAGCAGATATCAGATGAGTCCTTCAGGACTGGAGTGGACACTGAATACACTAGCCTAGCTATCGATTTCCTTATTAAATCAGCAGCAACTACACTCTCCCTCCTCTCACTAAGACTGCAGCTTCAGAATGAATCTAAAATGGATGCTGTGCAGGAGGTGGGAGGGTCTGGGAGGGAGGGTATGCTGCTGATTGGCTGGAATGTGTCTGCTGACTGTGAGGTACAGGGTCAAAGTTTGCTCAATGATGATGCATAGGGGGTGGACCGAACATCGCATATGTTCGCCCGCTGAGGCGAACGCGAACAAGCTATGTTCGCCGGGAACTGTTCGCCTGCGAATAGTTCGGGCCATCTCTGCTTCTGGGACACCAGATATATGGTATTGCTATTTTGGCAATTGAATTTAACCCCAGAAAAAAAGATATCCTGTGCCGGACACCTATGAAACTTGTCCAGCCACTGCTGAGACACCAGATTTACCGTATTTCTATTTTTGCAACTGAATTTCACCCCAGAAAATAATATATGCTTTGATGTACACTATGAAACTTGTCCAGTCACAGCTGGAACACCAGATATACGGTATTGCAATTTTGGCAATTAAATTTCACCCCAGAACAAAATATATCCTTTGCCGGACACTATTAAACTTGGCCAGCCACAGCTGAAACCACTGATTTATGGTATTGCTATTTTGGCAATTGAATTTCAATCCAGAACAAAATATATCATTTTCCGGAAAATATTAAACTTGTCCAGTCACAGCTGGAACACCAGATTTACGGGATTTCTATTTTTACAACTGAATTTCACTCTAGAAAATAATATATCCTTTGCCGGACACTATTAAACTTGGCCAGCCACAGCTGAATCCACTGATCTATGGTATTGCTATTTAAGCAATTGAATTTAACTCCAGAAAAAAGTATATCCTTTGCCAGAAACAATTTAACTTGGCCAGCCACTGCTGGGACACGAGATTTACGGTATTGCTATTTTGGCAATTGAATTTCATCCCAGAAAAAAATATATCCTTTGTCGGACACTTTTAAACTTGTCAAGTCACAGCTGAAACACCAGATTTACGGTATGTCTATTTTTGAAACTGAATTTCACAGCAGAAAATAATATATCCTATGAAAGACACTATGAAACTTGTCCAGTCCCAGCTGGAGCACCAGAATTACTGTATTTCTATTTTGGCAACTGAATTTCACCCCAGAAAATAATAAATCCTTTCCCAGACACTATTAAACTTGGACAGCCACTGCTGGGACACCAGATTTACAATATTGCTATTTTGGCAATTGAATTTCATCCCAGAAAAAAATATATCCTTTGTCGGACACCTATGAAACTTCCCCAGTCACAACTGGAACACCAGATTTACGGCATTTTTATTTTTACAACTGAATTTCACCCAGAAAATAATATATTCTTAGACGGACAGTATGAAACTTGTCCAGTCACAGCTGGAACACCAGAATTACTGTATTTCTAATTTTGCAACTAAATTTCACCCCATAAAATAATATATCCTTTGACGGACACTATTTAACTTGGACAGCCACTGCTGGGACACTAGATTTACAGTATTGCTATTTTGGCAATTGAATTTCATCCCAGAAAAAAAGATATCCTTTGCCGGACACTATTAAACTTGTCCAGTCACAGATGGAACACCAGATTTACGGTATTTCTGTTTTTGCAACTGAATTTTACCCCAAAAAATAATAAATCATTTGCCAAACAGTATTAAACTTGGACCGCCACTTCTGGGACACCAGATTTATGGTATTGCTATTTTGGCAATTGAATTTCACCCCAGAAAAAAATAGATCCTGTGCCGGACCCCTATGAAACTTGTCCTGTCACAGCTGGAACACCAGATTTACGGTATTTCTATTTTTCAACTGAATTTCACCCCAGAAAATAATATATTCTTTGACGGACACTATGTAACTTGTCCAGTCACAGCTGGAACACCAGATTTTCGGTATTTCTATTTTTACAACTGAATTTCACTCTAGAATATAATATATCCTTTGACGGACACTATTAAACTTGGCCAGCCACAGCTGAATCCACTGATCTATGGTATTGCTATTTTAGCAATTGAATTTAACTCCAGAAAAAAATATATCCTTTGCCACACACAATTTAACTTGGCCAGCCACTGCTGGGACACCAGATTTACGGTATTGCTATTTTGGCAATTGAATTTCATCCCAGAAAAAAATATATCCTTTGCCGGACACAATTTAACTTGTCCAGTCACAGCTGGAACACCAGATTTACGGTATTTCTATTTTTGCAACTGAATTTCACCGCAGAAAATAATATATCCTATGACAGACACTATGAAACTTGTCCAGTTCCAGCTGGAACACCAGAATTACTGTATTTCTATTTTGGCAACTGAATTTCACCTCAGAAAATAATAAATCCTTTCCCAGACACTATTAAACTTGGACAGCCACTGCTGGGACACCAGATTTACAATATTGCTAATTTGGCAATTGAATTTCACCCCAAAAAAATATATATCCTTTGCCGGACACCTATGAAACTTCCCCAGTCACAGCTGGTACAGCAGATTTACGGCATTTTTATTTTTACAACTGAATTTCACCCCAGAAAATAATATATTCTTAGACGGACAGTATGAAACTTGTCCAGTCACAGCTGGAACACCAGAATTACTGTATTTCTATTTTTGCTACTAAATTTCACCCCAGAAAATAATATATCCTTTGACGGACACTATTAAACTTAGAAAGCCACTGCTGGGACATCAGATTTTACACTATTGCTATTCTGGCAATTGAATTTCACCCCAGAAAAAAAGATATCCTGTGCCGGACAATTTTAAACTTGACAAGCCACTTCTGGGACACCAGATTTACGGTATTGCTATTTTGGCAATTGCATTATGCCCCAGAAAAAAATGTATCCTTTCCCGGACAATATTAAACTTGGACAGCCACTGCTGGGACACCAGATTTATGGTATTGCTATTTTGGCAATTGAATTTCACCCCAGAAAATAATAGATCCTTTGCCAGACACAATTTAACGTGGCCAGCCATTGCTGAGACACCAGATTTACGGTACAGGGTCAAAGTTTGCTCAATGATGATGCATAGGGGGTGGACCGAACATCGCATATGTTCGCCCGCCGAGGCGAACGCGAACAAGCTATGTTCGCCGGGAACTGTTCGCCTGCGAATAGTTCGGGCCATCTCTGCTTCTGGGACACCAGATATATGGTATTGCTATTTTGGCAATTGAATTTAACCCCAGAAAAAAAGATATCCTGTGCCGGACACCTATGAAACTTGTCCAGCCACTGCTGAGACACCAGATTTACCGTATTTCTATTTTTGCAACTGAATTTCACCCCAGAAAATAATATATGCTTTGATGTACACTATGAAACTTGTCCAGTCACAGCTGGAACACCAGATATACGGTATTGCAATTTTGGCAATTAAATTTCACCCCAGAACAAAATATATCCTTTGCCGGACACTATTAAACTTGGCCAGCCACAGCTGAAACCACTGATTTATGGTATTGCTATTTTGGCAATTGATTTTAAATCCAGAACAAAATATATCATTTTCCGGAAAATATTAAACTTGTCCAGTCACAGCTGGAACACCAGATTTACGGGATTTCTATTTTTACAACTGAATTTCACTCTAGAAAATAATATATCCTTTGCCGGACACTATTAAACTTGGCCAGCCACAGCTGAATCCACTGATCTATGGTATTGCTATTTAAGCAATTGAATTTAACTCCAGAAAAAAGTATATCCTTTGCCAGAAACAATTTAACTTGGCCAGCCACTGCTGGGACACCAGATTTACGGTATTGCTATTTTGGCAATTGAATTTCATCCCAGAAAAAAAAATATCCTTTGTCGGACACTTTTAAACTTGTCAAGTCACAGCTGAAACACCAGATTTACGGTATGTCTATTTTTGAAACTGAATTTCACAGCAGAAAATAATATATCCTATGAAAGACACTATGAAACTTGTCCAGTCCCAGCTGGAGCACCAGAATTACTGTATTTCTATTTTGGCAACTGAATTTCACCCCAGAAAATAATAAATCCTTTCCCAGACACTATTAAACTTGGACAGCCACTGCTGGGACACCAGATTTACAATATTGCTAATTTGGCAATTGAATTTCACCCCCAAAAAATATATATTCTTTGCCGAACACCTATGAAACTTCCCCAGTCACAACTGGAACACCAGATTTACGGCATTTTTATTTTTACAACTGAATTTCACCCAGAAAATAATATATTCTTAGACGGACAGTATGAAACTTGTCCAGTCACAGCTGGAACACCAGAATTACTGTATTTCTAATTTTGCAACTAAATTTCACCCCATAAAATAATATATCCTATGACAGACACTATGAAACTTGTCCAGCCACAGCTGGGACACAGATTTACGGTATTTCTATATTTTCAACTTAATTTCACCGCAGAAAATAATATATCCTATGGCGTACACTATGAAACTTGTCTAGTCACAGCTGGAGCACCAGATTTACTGTATTTCTATTTTTACAGCTGAATTCCACCCCAGTAAATAAGATATCCTTTGCCGGACACTATGAAACTTGTCCAGTCACAGCTGGAACACCAGATTTACGGTATTTCTATTTTTGCAACTGAATTTCACCCCAGAAAATAATACATCCTTTGCCGGACACTATTAAACTTGACAAGCCACTGCTGGGACACCAGATTTACGGTATTTCTATTTTTGCAACTGAATTTCACCGCAGAAAATAATATATCCTATGACGGACACTATGAAACTTGTCCAGTCACAGCTGGAACACCAGATTTACAGTATTGCTATTTTGGCAATTGAATTTCACCCCAGAACAAAATATATCCTTTGCAGGACACTATTAAACTTTGCCAGACACAGCTGAAACCACTGATTTATGGTATTGCTATTTTGACAATTGAATTTCACCCCAGAAAAAATATATCCTGAGCGTGATGAGCGGCATGACGTAGGAGTGCGTGCCGCACGCTCCCCATGGGTCTCCTCCCACCTCCTCCCTCTCCTGCGCCTTCGGATGTGCTATTGCCTCGTGACTCACCTAGCGTGGATTGACGGCTTTTCTGCCGAATCAGGAGTACGGGACTGTGTGGTTGCCTTGCTCTATCCTGCTGAGGAGAATGCTCCGCTTGGCTTTACTCTAAGGGGTCCCGATGGCTGTCCGAAGCTGATTCCGGCGAGGCCCTGAGGTCCTGCGGTGTGCGGTGAACCTACTTTGTGTGTGGGCCTTGAGTGTGGTGGATTGGTGGACCGGTGGACCTGGAGACCTGCCCGACTTGCTCGAGTGCTGGAGACCGGAGATCGGGGAGCGGCTTTTTCCTCTACTGATGACGACGCTGGGCGACAGGCTGCGCCTGCCGGAGGTCCGTGGAGGTCTGTGGAGGATGCGGAGTGTTGGAGCGTTTGGTGACCCGTGAGCCGTGAAGGCTGTGTAATCTGGGAGGTGTGGTGTAAGGGGGCTCCGCTTTTACAAGTCCCAGAAGTATTGGAAAATTGATATTTCGCCCCCTCCCCTCTATTTCATTTCATTGCTGGCGATTACACCGACCTGCTTGGCTATGCCTGGCTATGTTCTCCTATATCTCTCCAGCTATAGACTGCTTCATCAGAGTGTGACCGGTGCCGCTCCTCACTGCCATCTTTAAGTGTGAGCTGGAGAGTTAGTGTATCTTTCTATTTTCTGTTGCACCCCCCCATTTTGAAAAGTGGTGACTGTATTGTGTGGGACTTCCCGAGTGTACTGTTACGGTGGCAACGTGGGGTGAGATGTTGGATGAAATCCACGGCGAAAAAAGCAACAATTGGTTACTAATGTAACCCTATATGAAACTTTAGGTAAAAGTTTACCTGAAGAACACCGTCGTGTGCGGAAAAAGTTGATTTGACTGTCTGAGGCCTCGATCTCTGGTTGAAGGAAACAGAGGTGGTCTGAACAGGGGGGAAAGAAAGAAGGGATTGGGGGGGTATACAAAAAAAAAAAAAAAAAAAAAGGACCCTCTGTAATCATCTCTATAATCATGTTTTTTTAAGTAGGAAATGCTTACAATCATGTCCACTATATGATCTGGTCTTCAAAAACATAGATTTGTGGCCTATTTTAAACCAGACCCACTGTACCTGTAGTTACATCGTAGGTGGAAAATAGGACTTGACGTACAACATTACTCTGAATTCGATCGATTGTATAGACACTCTATTTTTTTTACGATTATACGTTTATAGTTGCTATTTAAGCCTGCGTTGGGTCTGATAGTTTGAACATAAGTAGAGTTGAGCGAACACCTGGATGTTCGGGTTCGACGAGTTCGGCCGAACTTTCGAAAAATGTTCGGGTTCGGGATCCGAACTCGACCCGAACTTCATCCCGAACCCGAACCCCATAGAAGTCAATGGGGACCCAAACTTTTGGGCACTAAAAAGGCTGTAAAACACACCCGGAAAGGGCTAGAGGGCTGCAAAAGGCAGCAACATGTAGTTAAATCCCCTGCAAACAAATGTAGATAGGGAAATGATGAGTTAACATAAAATAAATAAAAATTAAACAATATTAATTGGAGTGAGGTCCCATAGCACAGAATCAGGCTTCAAGTCACCCACCAATGGAGAAGGTCACTTACTATTATTTTGACCACAGCACCCAGACAAAGGAGAGAGGTCCCACAGCAGAGAACCAGGCATCATATCACCCACCACAGGAGTAGGCCACCATTTAGTTACTTTGACCCCTACACCCAGACGGAGGAGAGAGGTTACACAGCAGAGAATCAGGCATTTAGATCACCCACCACAGGAGTAGGCCCCCATTGAATCAGACCCTGGCAACCATGTCAGATGGCACAACCATCAGCTTTATATCAATCAGCACAGGAGAAGGCGACTTTGAAAGACTTTGACCCCTACACCCAGATGGAGGAGAGAGGTTTCACAGCAGAGAATCTGGCATCATATCAACCACCACAGGAGAAGCCACCATTTAGTTACTTTGACCCCTGCACCCAGGAAGAGGAGAGAGGCCCCACAGCACATATTCTGGCATCATATCAGCCACCACAGGAGAAGCCACCATTGAGTTACTTTGACCCCTGCACCCAGGAAGAGAGAGAGGCCCCACAGCACATATTCTGGCATCATATCAGCCACCACAGGAGAAGCCACCATTGAGTTACTTTGACCCCTGCACCCAGGAAGAGGAGAGAGCCCCACAGCACATATTCTGGCATCATATCACCCACCACAGGAGAAGCCACCATTGAGTTACTTTGACCCCGCACCCAGGAAGAGGAGAGAGGCACCACAGCACATATTCAGGCATCATATCACACACCACAGGAGAAGGCCTCTTTCAGTGATTTAGGCCTTTGGACCCAGACAGAGGAGAGAGGCACCACAGCACATATTCTGGCATCATATCAGCCACCACAGGAGAAGCCACCATTGAGTTACTTTGACCCCTGCACCCAGGAAGAGGAGAGAGGCCCCACAGCACATATTCTGGCATCATATCAGCCACCACAGGAGAAGCCACCATTGAGTTACTTTGACCCCTGCACCCAGGAAGAGGAGAGAGGCCCACAGCACATATTCTGGCATCATATCACCCACCACAGGAGTAGGCCACCATTTAGTTACTTTGACCCCTACACCCAGACGGAGGAGAGAGGTTACACAGCAGAGAATCAGGCATTTAGATCACCCACCACAGGAGTAGGCCACCATTGAATCAGACCCCGGCAACCATGTCAGATGGCACAAGCATAAGCTTTATATCAATCAGCACAGGAGAAGGCGACTTTGACAGACTTTGACCCCTACACCCGGACGGAGGAGAGAGGTTTCAAAGCAGAGAATCAGGCATTTAGATCACCCACCACAGGAGTAGGCCCCAATTTAATGGGACCCCGGCAACCATGTCAGATGGCACAACCATCAGCTTCATATCAATCAGCACAGGAGAAGGCGACTTTGAAAGACTTTGACCCCTACACCCAGACGGAGGAGAGAGGTTTCACAGCAGAGAATCAGGCATTTAGATCACCCACCACAGGAGTAGGCCCCCATTGAATCAGACCCTGGCAACCATGTCAGATGGCACAACCATCAGCTTTATATCAATCAGCACAGGAGAAGGCGACTTTGAAAGACTTTGACCCCTACACCCAGATGGAGGAGAGAGGTTTCACAGCAGAGAATCAGGCATCATATCAACCACCACAGGAGAAGCCACCATTTAGTTACTTTGACCCCTGCACCCAGGAAGAGGAGAGAGGCCCCACAGCACATATTCTGGCATCATATCAGCCACCACAGGAGAAGCCACCATTTAGTTACTTTGACCCTGCACCCAGGAAGAGGAGAGAGGCCCCACAGCACATATTCTGGCATCATATCAGCCACCACAGGAGAAGCCACCATTGAGTTACTTTGACCCCTGCACCCAGGAAGAGGAGAGAGGCCCCACAGCACATATTCTGGCATCATATCACCCACCACAGGAGTAGGCCACCATTTAGTTACTTTGACCCCTACACCCAGACGGAGGAGAGAGGTTACACAGCAGAGAATCAGGCATTTAGATCACCCACCACAGGAGTAGGCCACCATTGAATCAGACCCCGGCAACCATGTCAGATGGCACAAGCATAAGCTTTATATCAATCAGCACAGGAGAAGCGACTTTGACAGACTTTGACCCCTACACCCGGACGGAGGAGAGAGGTTTCAAAGCAGAGAATCAGGCATTTAGATCACCCACCACAGGAGTAGGCCCCAATTTAATGGGACCCCGGCAACCATGTCAGATGGCACAACCATCAGCTTCATATCAATCAGCACAGGAGAAGGCGACTTTGAAAGACTTTGACCCCTACACCCAGATGGAGGAGAGAGGTTTCACAGCAGAGAATCAGGCATCATATCAACCACCACAGGAGAAGCCACCATTGAGTTACTTTGACCCCTGCACCCAGGAAGAGGAGAGAGGCCCCACAGCACATATTCTGGCATCATACTAACCACCACAGGAGAAGCCACCATTGAGTTACTTTGACCCCCGCACCCAGGAAGAGGAGAGAGGCACCACAGCACATATTCTGGCATCATATCAGCCACCACAGGAGAAGCCACCATTGAGTTACTTTGACCCCTGCACCCAGGAAGAGGAGAGAGGCCCCACAGCACATATTCTGGCATCATATCAGCCACCACAGGAGAAGCCACCATTTAGTTACTTTGACCCCTTCACCCAAACAGAGGAGAGAGGTTCCACATCAGAGAATCAGGCATCATATCAACCACCACAGGAGTAGGCCACAATTTAGTTTATTTGACCCCTGCACCCAGGAAGAGGAGAGAGGCCCCACAGCACATATTCTGGCATCATATCACACACCACAGGAGAAGGCCTCTTTCAGTGATTTAGGCCTTTGGACCCAGACAGAGGAGAGAGGTCAGAGATTAGCTTCATATCCCCCAGCACAGCAGAAGACCGCTTTATTTGACTTAGGCCTCAGCACCCAGACAGAAGACAGAGGTAGCATGGCAGAGGTTATGGCTTCATGTCACCCGTTAGTTTAACCGGCCACTTTCATCTGGTTAGGCCCGGCGCCCAGACAGAGAAGAGTTTCATTCAACTGTGGGTTTCATAAAATTTGTATCAAATAAAGAAGTGGCCCGTAGCACAACAAGACATGTTTTAGGCAGTTAATAAGGACTACTCTGCACAAGGGAGGGACAGGTCCTGTGGGATCCATGCCTGGTTCATCTTTATGAAGGTCAGCTTGTCCACGTTGGCTGTGGACAGGCGGCTGCGCTTGTCAGTAATGACGCCCCTGCCGTGCCAGATAAACTAACTTGGCCTTTTTAAATAAAAAAAAATTCCCTCACTGGAATACTTTATGGCTTTTCACTGTATGGATTACAGATGGAATGACTGTTATATGTGAGTACCGCTTTCTTTGACAGATTCTAGTATGGGTACATATATGTTTTCCCAACCCCAGCACATTAATTTGCTAATTCCAGATGTATGAAACGCAGGCCTAACTGTATCTAGTATATTGAACGCCAGATAAACTAACTTGGCCTTTTTAAATAAAAAAATTCCCTCACTGGAATACTTTCAGTCTTTTGACTGTATGGATTACAGATGGAATGACTGTTATATGTGAGTACCGCTTTCTTTGACAGATTCTAGTATGGGTACATATATGTTTTCCCAACCCCAGCACATTAATTTGCTAATTCCAGATGTATGAAACGCAGGCCTAACTGTATCTAGTATATTGAACGCCAGATAAACTAACTTGGCCTTTTTAAATAAAAAAAAATTCCCTCACTGGAATACTTTCAGTCTTTTGACTGTATGGATTACAGATGGAATGACTGTTATATGTGAGTACCGCTTTCTTTGACAGATTCTAGTATGGGTACATATATGTTTTCCCAACCCCAGCACATTAGTTTGCTAATTCCAGATGTATGAAACGCAGGCCTAACTGTATCTAGTATATTGAACGCCAGATAAACTAACTTGGCCTTTTTAAATAAAAAAAATTCCCTCACTGGAATACTTTCAGTCTTTTGACTGTATGGATTACAGATGGAATGACTGTTATATGTGAGTACCGCTTTCTTTGACAGATTCTAGTATGGGTACATATATGTTTTCCCAACCCCAGCACATTAATTTGCTAATTCCAGATGTATGAAACGCATGAGCCTAACTGTATCTAGTATATTGAACGCCAGATAAACTAACTTGGCCTTTTTTAAATAAAAAAATTCCCTCACTGGAATACTTTCAGTCTTTTGACTGTATGGATTACAGATGGAATGACTGTTATATGTGAGTACCGCTTTCTTTGACAGATTCTAGTATGGGTACATATATGTTTTCCCAACCCCAGCACATTAATTTGCTAATTCCAGATGTATGAAACGCAGGCCTAACTGTATCTAGTATATTGAACGCCAGATAAACTAACTTGGCCTTTTTAAATAAAAAAATTCCCTCACTGGAATACTTTCAGTCTTTTGACTGTATGGATTACAGATGGAATGACTGTTATATGTGAGTACCGCTTTCTTTGACAGATTCTAGTATGGGTACATATATGTTTTCCCAACCCCAGCACATTAATTTGCTAATTCCAGATGTATGAAAGCATGAGCCTAACTGTATCTAGTATATTGAACGCCAGATAAACTAACTTGGCCTTTTTTAAATAAAAAAATTCCCTCACTGGAATACTTTCAGTCTTTTGACTGTATGGATTACAGATGGAATGACTGTTATATGTGAGTACCGCTTTCTTTGACAGATTCTAGTATGGGTACATATATGTTTTCCCAACCCCAGCACATTAATTTGCTAATTCCAGATGTATGGAACGCAGGCCTAACTGTATCTAGTATATTGAACGCCAGATAAACTAACTTGGCCTTTTTAAATAAAAAAATTCCCTCACTGGAATACTTTCAGTCTTTTGACTGTATGGATTACAGATGGAATGACTGTTATATGTGAGTACCGCTTTCTTTGACAGATTCTAGTATGGGTACATATATGTTTTCCCAACCCCAGCACATTAATTTGCTAATTCCAGATGTATGAAACGCATGAGCCTAACTGTATCTAGTATATTGAACGCCAGATAAACTAACTTGGCCTTTTTAAATAAAAAAAAATTCCCTCACTGGAATACTTTCAGTCTTTTGACTGTATGGATTACAGATGGAATGACTGTTATATGTGAGTACCGCTTTCTTTGACAGATTCTAGTATGGGTACATATATGTTTTCCCAACCCCAGCACATTAATTTGCTAATTCCAGATGTATGAAACGCATGAGCCTAACTGTATCTAGTATATTGAACGCCAGATAAACTAACTTGGCCTTTTTAAATAAAAAAAATTCCCTCACTGGAATACTTTCAGTCTTTTGACTGTATGGATTACAGGTGGACTGGTATTAGTAGGGGTGACACAAGCACACCCAAGTCCCTGATGTAGGATTTCTATGGCACAGACCACTATTACAAGTGATTAATGGACGTTGGGAGAGATTGTGCTGCAGCACTAGTCCCAAGATGGCCGCCGCCTATCAGCCCAGTAACATGTGCCACAAAATGGTCTGCACAACCTTTAAAAAAATAGCCTTGGACTGTGCTGCTAAATCGCTATTGGTCTGAATCCCAGGTGTAGATGTCTGACTTGTTTGGAGCTTTGGAATGCACACTGTGGCAGCTTCTGCTGCAGCACTACAAGTCGCAAAATGGCGGCCGGCTGTCAGCCCAGGTACATGTGGATGGAAAAATCACTCTGGCCACTCTAAAAATAGCCAATCCCTATCAAAAAAGCAGCTCAGCTGCAGTTGTTCAGATGAATCACAGGTGGAGGAGAGAAGTATTCAATTATCCCTGCCTATTCTCGCCCTAGCATCAGCTGCGTCTATCCCTGTTCTATTCACATCGGGAGTGAGCACGTCCCGACGTGCGCACAAGCTTATAAAGAGGCTGAGTCACATGCTGCACTTGGCCAATCACAGCCTTGCCAATAGTAGGCATGGCTGCGATGGCATCTTAGGGCAAGTAGTATGATGCATGTTGATTGGCTGCTTTGCAGCCTTTCAAAATGCGCCAAAATACATGCCGAACGACGAACCCGAACCCGAACTTTTTTGAAAATGTCCGGGTTCGGGTCCGGGTCCCGGACACCCCAAAATTCGGTACGAACCCGAACGATGCTCGAACTGTTCGCTCAACACTAAACATAAGGTGGCATCAGGGGTATTTAATCTGTTGGAATATTAGCTTTACATAGCCAGAGTACCCTCTATGCTTATTTTGCAGTAGCGTTCACTGAGTGAAGCTGACAGCAAAGATGGCCCCTAAACCTCGTAAATCAGGAGGTTCCTCCTCCCCTAAAAGTAGCGCTGTTGGTAGCCCCCAACCGCGACTAGATAAATATCTCAGATCCTCCCCCTCAAAAACCAGGGCGGGATTGACTAAAACCAATATCCCACTGGAATCGGGGGAAGAAAAGTCAATGAGCACCATATTGGAAAGAACCCAGTTAAAGGTCCCCCAAAATATGGATTTAGAGAGTATTAAAAGTCAGCTAACTGATATCTTAACTGTAGTAAACTCTACGAACTCTAACGTCGCTGATATGGCCTCATCCATTGCTGCAGTTCAGGGAGATGTAGCGATTATTAGAGAGGACATTTCTAAGGTTCGGGTAAAAGTCAAAGAGGTAGAAACAGCCGTTGCTGCGGTTATGGCGGAAAATAATATTCTAAAGGAAAAGTTAGAATTAATAGAGCAAGAATGCAACTGGGTTAAAAATAAAGTGGTGGATTTGGAGGATAGGTCCCGGAGGAATAACCTTAGGTTGATAGGCTTTCCGGAAGGTGTGGAACAAGAGGACAGCCCGAGCTTTATACAAAAATGGTTACTGGATAATTTAGGGACGCAGCAAGATGCATCGTCTCTCTGTGTGGAAAGGGCCCATAGGATCCCTAGGAAGAAACCTCCTCCAGGAGCTCCCCCTAGAGCAATATTGGCTAGGGTGATGTCCTCGAAGGACAGGGATTGGGTTCTTAGACAGAAACGGATCCGACGAGACCTGTCGTATAATGGTAACCCAATAGCTATATACCCAGATTTTTCCCGTGACACCCAGAAGAAAAGAATGGGTTTTAAAGGTGTCAAAAAGAGATTAGCTGAGGCACAAGTGAACTATTCCATGATTTTCGCGGCGAAACTGCGGGTAGTGCACAATGGAAATGTTAGGTTTTTCATAAACCCGGAGGAAGCCACTAATTGGCTGGATACAATGGGTTTCTAGTCCTTGGTATAGTTCCGTAGAGGGAGGCGCGGGTGATGTGGTGGGGGGGGGGGAGAAGAAACAGTGGGGAGGGGAGGATCACATTGTAGGAGGTCAATGGGGAAAGGTTTATCCCTTATTGATCATGGAGGGGGGATTGGGTGGGAGGGGTTTGGCTGTGGTTCTTTAGTACCTGTACCCGGAAGGCGTTCTTACAAGTATTTAAGTAAAGTATCTAAAAGGAAACTTTAGTAAGTTAAGATGTGTAATATTTTAGTTTGGAATGTGAGAGGGTTGGGGGACAAAGTTAAGCGTACGATGGTATTTGATTTGGTGGTACGTCACTTACCTGCAATTGTGGTATTACTGGAGACTCATCTGATTCCAGAAAGAATTCCCATGATGAATAAGAAGTGGGCAGCTTATCAATTTCATGCATGTGCCTCATCATATGCGAGGGGTATCAGTGTATACATCCACCAGGGGGTAGATTTTCAGCCTATAGACAGTAGTATAGACAAAGAAGGAAGATTTATTTTTTTACATGGTACTTTGAATGCTCAGGAGATGGTGTTGGCTTTTTTCTATATTCCTCCTCCATTTAAACCACAGGTTTTTTCAAAACTTGCTAATTATCTCTCTATGAAAAAACAATGCCCACTCTTAGTTGCCGGGGATTTTAATGCGGTCTTAGATCCAGAACTGGACCGGTTCTCGGCTGTGTCCAATTGTGGAAGCCCTTGCAATGTCCTGATTAATATATGTCAGGAGCTTGCAATTATTGATGTGTGGCGGCATTTACATGGTAAAAAAAGAATCTTTTCCTGTTTTAGTCCGACTTATAGGTCTATGTCACGCATTGATATGGTTTTTGCAAGTGAAGATTTGTTACACCAAATCACGAATATGAAATATGAACTAGCAGGCATATCGGATCACTCCCCAGTTTTGATAAGGTTAGGGGAGAGGGCCCCGGTTAGGATAGGTAGAAATTTTAAATTAAATGCCCACTGGTTGGATGTACTGGAAGAACAGAGCAATATTGACAAGGCTATCCAGGAATTTTGGCGAATCAATGAGGGAACCTCTAGTCTAGGATGTGTATGGGATGCCCTAAAGGCTTACTTGAGAGGAGTATATTTTTCTAAACTTAGCAGATACCGACCTACACAACACTCTCAAGAGAACTCCCTCAGGGAAAGTATTAGGGATCTGCAATCGCGGTTGACATATTCTTGCAATGATGAGGTTAAGCTTCAGTTAAAGCAAAAGAACGATCAGCTGAGGACTCTCCTACAAAATAAAGCCCAACATAAAGTATTTTTTCAAGGGCAGACCCGTTTTTGTGAAACAGGCAAGTCTGGTAAGATGTTGTCACGCATGGTCTCAAACCAAAGGAACTCCACAATAATTAGGGAAATTAGTTTATCAGACGGAAAAAAAAGTAGTTCCCCGGTTAAGATTATGGAGGAATTTGTGAAATATTACTCGGCCCTTTACGAATCCGATCTGGGTAATAAGGACCTAAAAATAGATGCGTATCTACAGCAGGCAAAACTACCAAAATTAGATCAACAAGACAGGGACCTGCTGGATGCCCCGATAGACTTGGAGGAATTAAGAGCAGTATTGCCGAAGTTGAAATATAGATCATCCCCCGGCCCGGATGGGCTCCCTTTGAGATATACAGATTTCATTCAGAGACTTTACTACCTCTACTTCTGAAAGTTTTGAATGGGTCATGTGTATCTCGATCGCTACCCCTTCTTTCAAAGAAGCAGTTATTACTTTAGTTCCGAAGAAGGGAAAAGATCTGTGCGAAGTGGGTTCTTATAGACCCATCTCGCTCCTTAATACTGATTATAAAATATTTGCAAAAATTTTGGCAGAGTGCCTCAAGCGGGTAATAGCTGGATTGATCAACCCTAACCAAACGGGATTTATCCCAGGACGTCAGCTGCAGAATAGTCTCTACAGAGTATATCTGAATTTGACATTGGGGGGAGGTCGGGACCACTCCATCCTGTCATTAGACGCTGCTAAGGCGTTTGACAGGATGGAGTGGCCCTTCTTGTGGAATACTATGGCTCACTTTGCTCTGGGGGGGAACTTTGTGGATATGGCAAAAATGCTCTATGAGCAGCCAACAGCCTCTTTATGTATCAATGGATCCATCTCACAGCAAATAGGGATGAGCCGGGGATGAGGCAGGGATGCCCCCTCTCCCCGCTCCTCTTTGTAATTTTTATTGAACCATTGGCGCAGAAGATCCGCCTTGATCAAAATATAGAGGGCTTTGGGGTATTAGGTAGCGAAGACAAAATTAGTCTATATGCTGACGATGTAATAATGTTTTTGGATAAGGGGTGGAGAGTATTGCCTTATGTAATGAATTGTATAGAGGTATATAGTTAACTGGTCTAAATCGTCCCTCCTTCCACTGAACAGGGAAGCAGTGGGCGATGGCACAGGCGTCTGTATTCTCCCCCTTAAAGGTTCACTGGAATATCTGGGGGTGAAGATAGGGCTACCGTTGGATAGGTTCTTTGAGCTTAACCTCGCTCCAGTATTAAAAAAAATAAAATGTAAAATTAGAGCTTGGGAACACCTGATACTTGCACAATCGGATCGTATAGCATTGATTAAAATTATTATATTGCCTATCGCACTTTTCCCTATCTGTGCTTCTCCAATTTGGATAGACGAAGGTTTTTTTGTTAGAATGGAGACTTTGCTAAATAGGTTTATCTGGGGGAGGAAAAGAGTTTGCCTGAAACAAAAATATTTGCGGCTGTCAGAATCCGCAGGTGGGTTATCATTTCCGTACTTTCAGGGATATTTTTTATGTGCACAAATACAGAAGTGTTGTAATTACTCACATAATATGCTAGCACAATATTTAACACATGTTTTAGGGGGATCAGCGGGAAATTTATTTTATCATTTAGAGAAAGGGGATTTTGGAGTGAATAAATCTTTACAGATACCTTATACCCTACAGAGGGTTTGGAAGAAGATTAAAACACTCCTTAAAATCTCCCATGCGTTTGATTTCACACCTCTTTGGGGGAATAGGAATTTTGAAGAATTCTATAAAATTAAGGATTACAGTTATTGGATTAAGAAAGGAGTTGTTAGGGTTTCACACCTTTTTGATAGAGGGAAGTTTAGAACTATGGTTGATCACAATATCACGGAACCTACCTTATTAGATCGATTGATGTATTCAAGTATTAAACACGCATATGAAGCCACTGAGATTAAAGAGAGATTGTTTAGTCGACGTCACCCTTTCTTTGATTTTAGTTATGCACAAAGTGGTGTTGAGTTAAAAATTTCTAAATTATTTGACAAACTTCGCGAATCTATGGTTGAGGTAACTTCTTTTAAAAGCACAAGAAAGTGGGAGCAAGAACTGCAGTCAGCTCCAATACAATGGATGCAGGTATATAGGAACTCTAAACTGGCCTCTATTTCTAATGCCCACAGGTTAATACAATTTAAAATTATTCATCGTTTGTACTATACACCTAAGATGCAATCTTTATTTGGTAGGAATACAGGGAGGGCCTGTAAATGTCCAAAGTGTGGAGCTGTAAATGCAGACTATAGCCACGTGTTGTGGAATTGTCAAGGGGTTAAAATGTTTTGGGTTCAGATTCTAACGGCCTTGCAGCAGGAAGCCCCCATTCTCTTTACCCCTGATATTCGGATGGTACTATTGGGGTATGTGGACCCTGAAATATCTATATCGTTTTCGCTAAAACGTATTTGGCTTCGTGGGTTGATGGTTGCTAAGGTTCTGCTGATTAGGTATTGGGGGGTGAGCCATGTCCCGTTATTCCAAGAATGGACGCATCTTTATCGTAGAATATGCTTGTATAATAGCTTATATGAAAAGGGTAGGAACACCTGAGGGTCAAGCTTTGGTTAGGTTTACAAAACAATCCTGGAAGTAGGGAAGGGAACCACAGCCAAACAGGGAGGGGGGAGAGGGTTAAATATGGAAAAATAAAAAAAAAATTATATTTGCTATGTGATTGTACATTTGTAACGTGAATTAAAATGTCATATTTATAAGTATTATTAATATTAGGAAATGTAAATGAAAGACCAAATAAATGTTAAAGGAAAAAAAAAAAAAGAAAGTAAACTCACTAGCAACTATAAATTACAGTCCCTTACATGTAATCTATGAGACAGCAAGAAGAACTGCATTTTTGGTGGTAGTAGGATGAATCCTGTGTCTTATTAGTGTTGCATATTGCAGTATTATGCTATAGAAATCATAATCATTTATACTGTATGTGATATTTTATACACAATGTAAAATCTGTATTAACATAAAAAAAAAAAAAAAAAAAATATATCAATGTATATATAACATGTATTATGCATCTACAGCTGCCAAAAGAGGGATTGTGATATATTTCTTATAATGACAGGTATCTCAAGTATTTCTTTTAATGTTGCTATTTGAATACTGGTAATCTCTATTATCCAATCTACAAATGTGGAGCTATGTAATATTATCATCTATAAAGGTATATAAAGCATAATACTGGAAAAAAAAAAAAAAAAAAAAAGTTGGCCAGCCACAGCTGGGAAACCAGATTTACGGTATTTCTATATTTGCAACTGAATTTCACCGCAGAAAATAATATATCCTATGACGGACACTATGAAACTGTAACGCCTACGTGGACCTATGGGTACTGGATCGCAACGGCGGAGGTGTATATAGAGGTAGGCTACTCAGATTGGGGCTCAGGCGTCACTCACAATCTAGACGGCGAGTTTGAGACCCCATACATCACAGCCTAAGTGACATGGACGGTACACAATGGTTATTCCCTCATAACCCGCGTACAGGTGAACTAATAAGATTAGAGGTGATTAGTTGCTACAGATAGTCAGACCGGATTAGCGGTGTTATACTGAACAGTCCAAGCTCCAACAGGGAGCAGCAGTTTAAGGGACAAGCTCCAACCGGAGCAATACTTGCGGTAGATGTTCCGGGAGGACTTGCTCTCCAGAGACACTCCTGGGCAGCGTGCGGGGGTCACGGATCTGCGGAGGTATTGTGGCTTCCAGAGGGGTACGGATCGGGGAGGTTAGGCGTTATACCCACGATTTTGGTACGCCGTGTTGCCTCCCCGACACGCTTAAATAGCGCTTGGCTGTGGGGAGGAGCCGCGGCTCCTCAGAACCGACTTCCGCGTTCCAGCGTGGAACGCAGGCGCCGCAACGAGAGCAACGACTTCCGCGTTCCACAGTGGAACGCAAGGAAGCACGCGACGGAGCAGGCGGAACCCTAGCGGCATTACAGTATCCCCCCTCAAAAAAGGAACACCTCAGGGGTTCCCACCCGGAGCAGGACGCTCGGGGTGCCTACGATGAAAAAGACGGGTTAGTCGAGGGGCATGCACATCCAGCGAATCCTCCCAGGAATCTTCAGAAGAGCCATAACCTTTCCAACGGATAAGATACTGTAAAGATGTCCCTCTCCTCCGGGAATCTAGTATCCTATCAACTTCGTATTCCGTCTCTCCCTGAACCTCAACCGAAGGAGCAGGGAGAGGTGTTCTGAGAGGAAGCTGGTTGGGTTTGAAAGGTTTGAGTAGCGACACATGGAAGGAAGGATGGATTTTCCATTCAGGAGGAAGAGTGAGTCGTACTGAGTTTTGGTTTAAGATCCTCTCAATGGGGAACGGACCAACATACCGCCGGCCTAGTTTCCTAGCGGGTATATTAAGGCGGAGGTTTTTTGTGGATAACCAAACTTCATCGCCTATATGGTACGTAGGGGAACAGAGCGGTGGATATCGTAATGTTTTTCTGTCGTTCCTGGGCATCTTTGATGTTAGCTTGTATAGTTTGGAAGATCTCTTTCAGACGATCAAGGTAGTTTTCTACTGCGGGAACGTCACTAGTTGTGGCGATCGAAGGCAACGTGGTAGGATGAAACCCGTAGTTAGCATAAAACGGAGAATGTTGAGTGGAAGCATTAATAGTATTGTTGTGTGCAAACTCAGCAAAGGGTAGTAACTTGAACCAATCGTCTTGGAGATGACTACAGTAGCATCTAATATATTGTTCCAAACATTGGTTTACCCGCTCCGTTTGGCCATTCGTCTGAGGATGGTAAGCCGTTGATAGTCTATGGTCGATCTGAAGGGACTTACATAAGTCCTTCCAAAATTTGGAGACAAATTGGCTGCCTCTATCAGAGATAATTCTGGAAGGTAAACCGTGTAGTCGGAGGATTTGTCCAAGAAATGCGTGAGCCGTTTCTTTAGCTGTGGGTAACTTTTTAACGGAGTAAAATGGGCCATCTTGGTTAGTAGGTCGACCGTGACCATGATGGTATTATGACCATCTGAGCGAGGTAGGTCAACGATAAAATCAAGTGACACCACCTCCCAAGGTCTGTTGGGTATCTCCAAGGACATAAGTAACCCATACGGACACCTCCGATTGGCCTTGGTGGTTGCACATGTATCACAAGTGGTTACGTACTCGTGAACAGAGTTCGACATACCTGGCCACCAGAAAGTTCTTTGTATCAGCTCAAGGGTTTTTTGATTCCGGGTGACCCGCTAAAGGGGCATCATGTAGCAGACGGATGATTGAGGTCTGTGCTTGTGGTGGCACATAGAGTTTGCCTTCCCTAAAAAAAAAAACCCTCGTCGTTCTGTACTAATCCAGAAGGAATAGGAGAATTACCCACAGCACAATCTTGTTTGAATAGTTCTCTGAGGCTGGTTGTTAGACCAAGGAAGCGAGTTGGAGGGAGTAAAAGTGAAGATTGAACCGGATTGGAATTTTCTTCATTCATACGGGAGAGTGCATCCGCCTTTGCATTCCTGGCTCCAGGCCTATATGAGATGTGAAAATTAAAACGGTCAAAGAAAAGACTCCAACGTACTTGACGTGCAGAGAGAGTCTTACACGTCTTGAGGAATTGTAAATTGCGATGATCCGTAAAGATCATAATGGGGTGTTTGGCACCTTCTAAGAGATGCCTCCAGTTCCCTAAGGCATCTTTAATGGCAAGTAGTTCCTTCTCTCCAATCGGGTAATTCTTTTCCGCAGTATTCAGAGTTCGGGAGAAGTAAGCTACTGGGTGCAGTGGGTCTAGATGAGATTGCTGTTGAGACAATACAGCTCCAGTGGCTAGAGTGGAAGCATCCACCTCTAGCACGAAATGGAAATCCGGGTTAGGCAATTGGAGAATTGGAGCTGATGTATATCTTTGTTTCAGCGAAACAAAAGCTTCTTGGGCTTCTTTAGTCCAGATGTAGGGGACTTTGGAACTTGTTAGTTGTGTTAGGGTTTTACGATTGCAGAAAAGTTCTTTATGAACTTTCTATAGTAATTTGAGAACCCTAAGAATCTTTGTAGAGCTTTGCGGGTGCGTGGAACAGACCATTCTAGGATACAGTCGACCTTAGATGGATCCATCTGGATCCCTTCGGGGAGATGGTGTAACCTAGAAAGGAGATGGACGTCTGTTCGAAGACGCATTTTCCATTTTAGCATATAAGGAGTGAGCCCGGAGACGGGTTAACACCCACCGAAGGTGTCTTTTATGGTCGATGGAGTTGTCCGAGTACACAAGGATGTCATCAAGGTATATGACAACGCAGACATCCAACAGATCTCTAAAGATGTCATTGATGAAATGCTGAAAAGTTGCGGGAGCGTTACATAACCCGAAGGGCATCACAGTGTACTCAAACAACCCATACCTGGTCTTGAAAGCTGTCTTCCACTCATCACCTTCTCGCATTCTAATGAGGTTGTAAGCACCTCTAAGGTCAAGTTTAGTGTAGATCCGAGAGGTTTGTAATCTCTCGATCAATTCAGGTATGAGTGGGAGTGGGTAACGGTTTTTATAGTAATTTTATTAAGTGCACGGTAATCAATTATGGGTCGTAGGCCCCCATCCTTATTCCTTACAAAGAACATCCCTGCACTAGCGGGGGATGTGGAGGGTCTAATGAACCCTTTGGTTAGGTTTTCATCTAGATACTCCTTTAGATGGTTTAATTCAGGTTGGGAGAGAGGGTAAATTCGTCCGGTGGGGATGGAACTACCCTGGACAAGGTCTATCGGGCAGTCATACGGCCTATGTGGAGGGAGGGTGTCTGCACCGCGCTTGCTAAAAACATCCGAGAATTCGCTGAGATGCGGAGGCAATCCCTGCGGAGAGACTTGCATTACCGGAGTGACTGGATAACAAGTCTCGCCACAGTAGGTTGATTGCAACTGTATCTCCCCCTTGACCAGAGGATTGTTGGTTGATGAAGGGTAATCCAGGGAAGACCCAACACCACTGGAAATAAGGGGAGGGAGGACATCAAAAGAAATGTATTCAGTGTGCCCCTCTCCACAAGTCACCAGGAGTGGCTGGGTCTGGTGAGTAATAGGGCCTGAAGATGATGTAGAACCATCTAGAAAGCTCACAGACATAGGGTTATGCTTCACTATGTGGGGAATTTTATTAAGTTTTACAAGGTGTAGGTCAATAAAGTTGCCACAGGCTCCTGTGTCCACCATGGCCTTAACGGTGATCCTCTCGAGATCCCACTGTAAAATGAGAGAGACATATATGTATTTATTGCTCTGACCTGGAGTGGGTGATAGTTTACAAATGTGGAGAACACTACCTTCAGTCTTCTTCTTGACTGCTGGGCATGTTTCAACCACATGATTTGAGGCAGCACAGTATAGGCACAAATGCTGAGTACGTCTTCGGGCTTTCTCTGCCTGAGAGAGTGGTCCCCTCATGGTTCCCACTTCCATAGGCTCGTCCCTTGGTGGGGAACTGGCTCTGTTGGAGACCAGAAGAGGGGTGTGTAGGCGTTCCGCTCTCCTCTCCCGGAGTCTGCGGTCAATGGTCACTGCCCGGTGGATGAGCTGATCCAGAGTGCGGGGTAGTTCATCTCGGGCGATCTCATCTTTTAGAGCTTCTGAGAGACCGAGGCGGAACTGGTTGCGAAGACTGATGTCATTCCATTCAGTCTCACGTGCCCAACGTTTGAATTCTGCAATGTAGTCTTCTACGGGTCTGCGGCCTTGTTTGAGTCCACGTATCGCGGTCTCTGCTGTCAATTGCTTGCCTGCATCCTCATAGAGAAGTGCCATGGCCTCCATGAACCTGGGGAAGGAATCTAATACCTCATCCTCTTCTTCTAGATAAGTCTCAGCCCAGGCTCTGGGTTCCCCTTTAAGGTATGATATAAGAGTGAGCACTTTAACACGGTCGGTGGGAGTACGTGCGTGGGCGCAGGTCAAACATCAAGCGGCAAGAACTTACAAATTGTCTGAAAGTCCTCCTGTCGCCAGAGAAAGGGTCAGGAACACAGACCTTGGGTTCGGGTGCTTCACGGGGCTGCACAGCAGCTGGATTTTGGTTTATCAGAGTGCGCAATCTCTGGTTCTCACCCTGTAAATCCTGCATGGAGGTGGTAAGTGTCTCCACCCTCTGGGACAGGGTGACAAGATGTCTGGCAAGCTCCGCTGGATCCATAATCTTCCTGGTACCAAAATACTGTAACGCCTACGTGGACCTATGGGTACTGGATCGCAACGGCGGAGGTGTATATAGAGGTAGGCTACTCAGATTGGGGCTCAGGCGTCACTCACAATCTAGACGGCGAGTTTGAGACCCCATACATCACAGCCTAAGTGACATGGACGGTACACAATGGTTATTCCCTCATAACCCGCGTACAGGTGAACTAATAAGATTAGAGGTGATTAGTTGCTACAGATAGTCAGACCGGATTAGCGGTGTTATACTGAACAGTCCAAGCTCCAACAGGGAGCAGCAGTTTAAGGGACAAGCTCCAACCGGAGCAATACTTGCGGTAGATGTTCCGGGAGGACTTGCTCTCCAGAGGCACTCCTGGGCAGCGTGCGGAGGTCACGGATCTGCGGAGGTATTGTGGCATCCAGAGGGGTACGGGTCGGGGAGGTTAGGCGTTATACCCACGATTTTGGTACGCCGTGTTGCCTCCCCGACACGCTTAAATAGCGCTTGGCTGTGGGGAGGAGCCGCGGCTCCTCAGAACCGACTTCCGCGTTCCAGCGTGGAACGCAGGCGCCGCAATGAGAGCAACGACTTCCGCGTTCCACAGTGGAACGCAAGGAAGCACGCGACGGAGCAGGCGGAACCCTAGCGGCATTACAGAAACTTGTACAGTCACAGCTGGAACACCATATTTAGTGTACTGCTATTTTGGCAATTGAATTTCACACCAGAAAAAAATATATCCTTTGCTGGACACTATTAAAGTTGGCCTGCCACTGCTGGGATACCAAATTTACGGTATTTCTATTTTTACAACTGAATTTCACCCCAGAACATAATATATTCTTTGATGGACACTATGAAACTTGTCCATTCACAGCTGGAGCACCAGATTTACTGTATTTCTATTTTTGCAACTGAATTTCACCCCAGAAAATAATACATCCTTTGCCGGACACTATTAAACTTGACAAGCCACTGCTGGGACACCAGATTTACGGGATTTCTATTTTTGCAACTGAATTTCACCGCAGAAAATAATATATCCTATGACGGACACTATGAAACTTGTCAAGTCACAGCTGGAACACCAGATTTACAGTATTGCTATTTTGGCAATTGAATTTCACCCCAGAACAAAATATATCCTTTGCAGGACACTATTAAACTTTGCCAGACACAGCTGAAACCACTGATTTATGGTATTGCTATTTTGACAATTGAATTTCACCCCAGAAAAAAATATATCCTGAGCGTGATGAGCGGCATGACGTAGGAGTGCGTGCCGCACGCTCCCCATGGGTCTCCTCCCACCTCCTCCCTCTCCTGCGCCTTCGGATGTGCTATTGCCTCGTGACTCACCTAGCGTGGATTGACGGCTTTTCTGCCGAATCAGGAGTACGGGACTGTGTGGTTGCCTTGCTCTATCCTGCTGAGGAGAATGCTCCGCTTGGCTTTACTCTAAGGGGTCCCGATGGCTGTCCGAAGCTGATTCCGGCGAGGCCCTGAGGTCCTGCGGTGTGCGGTGAACCTACTTTGTGTTCGGGCCTTGAGTGTGGTGGATTGGTGGACCGGTGGACCTGGAGACCTGCCCGACTTGCTCGAGTGCTGGAGACCGGAGATCGGGGAGCGTGAATTTCACCCCAGAACAAAATATATCCTTTGCAGGACACTATTAAACTTTGCCAGACACAGCTGAAACCACTGATTTATGGTATTGCTATTTTGACAATTGAATTTCACCCCAGAAAAATATATATCCTTTGCCGGACACTATTAAAGTTGGCCAGCCACAGCTGGGACACCATATTTACGGTATTTATATATTTGCAACTGAATTTCACCGCAGAAAATAATATATCCTACGACGGACACTATGAAACTTGTCCAGTCACAGCTGGAACACCATATTTAGTGTACTGCTATTTTGGCAATTGAATTTCACCCCAGAAAAAAATATATCCTTTGCTGGACACTATTAAAGTTGGCCTGCCACTGCTGGGATACCAAATTTACGGTATTTCTATTTTTGCAACTGAATTTCATGGCAGAAAATGATATATCCTATGGCGTACACTATGAAACTTGTCCAGTCACAGCTGGAACACCAGATTTATGGTATTGCTATTTTGGCAATTGAATTTCATCCCAGAACAAAATATATCCTTTGCCAGACACTATTAAGCTTGTCCAGCCACAGCTGAAACCACTGATTTATGGTATTGCTATTTTTGCAATTGAATTTCACCCCAGAACAAAATATATCCTTTGCCGGACACTATTAAACTTGGCCAGCCACAGCTGAAACCACTGATTTATGGTATGGCTATTTTTGCAATTGCATTTTACCCCATAACAAAATATATCCTTTGCCGGACACTTTTAAACTTGGCCAGCCACAGCAGAAACCATTGATTTAGGGGATTGTTATTTTGGCAATCGAATTTCACCAGAAAAAAAAAAAATCTATCCTTTGCCATACAGCAGATAGTATTGCACTTGGCTAGCCACAGCTGGAACACCAGATTTAGGGGATTGCTTTTTTGGCAATTGAATTTAACCCCTGTAGTATATAGCAAAGAAACCCTAGTATTAAAGGATTGATGGACTTGGTGGAAGCATGTGCTGGTGCACCACAAGACACAAAATGGCCGCCGATCACCCCAGAAAAAAGTGACAGAAAAATGCTCTGTGCAGCCTAAAAACCAGTTAGCAATTAACTAGCAGAAGTTGAATGATTCACAGCTGTATATCGATCACTTCATTAGGTGTTTTTGCTGAGTTTTTTCTGCCTAATCTCGCCCTCACAGCAGCTGCGTCCCATTCCTACACTAATCAGAGCAGAGTGACGTGCAGCGCTACGTGACTCCAGCTTAAATAGAGGCTGGGTCACATGCTGCACTTGGCCAATCACAGCCATGCCATTAGTAGGCATGGCTGTGATGGATTCTTAGGGCCAGAAGTAAAACGCTAGCTGATTGGCTGCTGTTCGGGTCTATGTCCCAAACACCCTAAAATTCGGTACGAACCCGAACTATACAGTTCGGTTCGCTCATCCCTACTTGAGGACCTTCAGGGTGTGAAAATCGTCATTTTCAAAGGGGAAAAGATTCTTATCTTTGTGGACTACTCTGCAGCAGTTACTCATAAACAGTGGGAATTTTGTGAGGTTTGCAGGTCAAAATTCAATTACCATACCCAGCTACCTTGAAGATGCTACCTCTCGCTTCTTCAAATCACTTGTGGAAACAATGTTCTTTTTGAAGGAAGAAGGTTGAGTTGCCCATAGGCAATAAGTCACCTACTAATGGTGCTGTCTCCACCAGCGATAACAATTGGAACACCAGTGGAGGCCCCAACCATGCTACTCCATCATCGAATGATTGGACTGTGGCCCCAAGTCTCAGCTCTTTTATGTCTCTGGCAAAGTCTCCGGTAAATGAACAGAGAAAGTTAAAGGGCTGGTACAGGATTACAGTATCAGCTGATCATCACGAGGTTTTGCATTTTCTGACCTGTTCTCCCTAACTTAATAGGTAATAATGGTGAGGAGGATATTATTCAGGGGGAAGGGATGCCTGTTAGGCTGACCCTGTTTTTACATTCTGTTGGATTTGGCGCCTGACCTTATATTTTTCCACAACATCTACAAATGTGTATTTTAGTTATTCATTTGGGAGTATAGATGATCACTAATATATATTCTACCTATGACCCTTATGGATCCATTTTTAGTTAATTCAATAAAAGTTACAGTATTTGGATGGGAGGGGGCAGTTTACAAAAAAAAGGAAGAGAGAAGTTCACTAAATACATCGGGTGACAGGAGTTATGGAAGATGATTGCCTGTTCACTCTGTACTTTTGTTTTCGGATTTCTTTTGTTTTAATAGTTAGGTGGTTTGTTAACGCATATGTTGTTCTGTGCCTTCTTAGGAGTGCTTATGCTCTCCTTTTAGTGTTGATGATGAGATATGATGGGATACCTACATCTCAAAACCATTGGGATTCATTTAAATAATACCATTCTTAGTTTTTATATAAATAATCTCATGGAACGTTAAGGGGCGCCACTCCCCAAATAAGCATATGATAGTCCTCAGACATAAAAAAAATTGAAACTGATATAGCTCTACTCCAATATAGTATATACAATGTTTACGATCCAAATCCAAATTGTGATAATGCCAGCTTCTTTTCTAAATTAGAGGTCGCTCTATTGACAGACTCAATACCATCTAAGGTGGTTGGAGGAGTCCTTAGCTTAGTATTCGATTATAAAGTAGATAGGATAATATGGTTACACATCCAGGAAATTACATATAAATTGATAATTTTTTTTGTTCATTAATTGTCATTTTATCGCATTCTTAATTTAACATTGAGCTATTAAAGACAATAATCTTATTGTATATCTGCTTCCATTACATTTAAATGCACCTATTCTGTGTAAATGCAAATGATCTGTACTATTGCCAATGATTCTTTTAATTTACCCATATTTCTAGTTACTTTCATTTGTTCTGTTAAATAAAATATTTTGCAAATATTCTAATAAAACTTAAATTTACAACCAAATTAGCCTCAGCAAAGATATCAGGATAAAGTGTTAGCCCCTTATTAGAAGCAGCAAATCTGTTAGATCCCATGAGACTGCATCCCACAGACAGAAATTATTCCCATTTTCTTGCGCCCACCAATCTTGATCAATAATTTACTATATAACCAAGATTTTACTTCCTAAAGTACTATTCTCAGACATTGAAAACTTTGTAATTTCAGACCACTCTCTGATCTCTTTTAATATTTTAGATACTCACTGCAAAGGAACATATATTTTATGGTGCTTTCCCTTGGCTCTAGTTGCCAATAAGGATTTAATCAAATTGTTAAAGGGATGGTGGGAGATCTATGCTCTCACAAATGACTCACATAGCTGTAATATACAATTATATTCGGACATGGCCAAAGCGGTCCGAAAGAGGCCCGATTATTTCTTATGTCTTGGGCAAAAAGAGCTCCATATAGGGATACTCTCCCATCTTTTCATTGCTATTTTATTTAGATTTTTTATTATATATTTCTATTTTATTTTAAAATTGCTGTGTACTGAACCATCATATGTATACTGAAAGACGCAGTGATTGCCTATGATATATATTACCTTCTTTTACCACTGAATGCATGTTTTTTGTTTTGTTGTTTTCTGTATTACTTGAATGTAGTCATTATGGAGATGGTTTTAACTCTGCTTGAAGTCTGTATTTGTCTGTGCACTAATAAATATGAAAAAACTCAATAAACTTTCTTTTAAAAAACATACTTTCAGTCTAGTTTTTGGTGATGTAAGCTGTGTACCAGGGTGGGCTCCCCAGAATTCAGTGAAGTCACGAACGAGGAAAGCAACCCCAACACCAGCTTTTGCCAAAACATAATTTTACTTAAATTTGGCAATAAACAGAACCAAAAATGCTGGGAACATACAAAAAATTTAAATACACCAAGCCCGAGGGCTGATACCCTTGTTCTGCACAGCACGGCGTCCTCTGATGGATACAGGAGGAAAGAGCAGTAATTTACCCTCTGGCAGGCACAACTATACTGCCACACCTTACCTGTTATTATTCTAAAAGAACAAGAATCACTGTATTGGAGTTTGGTACGGGCTAGCCTGCGGTGCAGACCAACAGCTTACAATCTTACAAAGCTCTACCATAACTGGTCCTGTGGTATGTGCCTGAGTATTCCTTCAAAGCAAAACTCCAGCCTGGCTTGAGTTTGTGGGAATTTTATCAGCTCTCCAATGTGAAATGTCACTTTAAGTTATAGAATCCTTGCAGTGAACAGTAGTAACACTTGTGGCCTGCCACAAACAGAGACCCTAACTAACTAACTACAGGCCTGGTCTAAGTCTCTAGGCGCCAACACTGTAATGAGGTGTGTGCACGATCTTACTGACCCGGGTCTGCTCTGCATTCACTGGTGACTTTAAACAGAACAAATGCCTCTCCAACAAGCATGCAGTACAGCAGTGTATTTAGCTTTGCTCCTCAGCTCTCATCAGTGCTCCTGGAAGCAATCCTCCTTCCTCTGGACAGGATTAGGGTCTTTAACATGATCAGCTTCACTTACTGTAGCTGAAGCTCTGGTCACTGAGGGACGCTCTCACACCTGGATGCTGTCGGACTTTCTACTCACACACAGTTCCTTAGTGTCTGTCTCAGCTCCTCTCTAAGATGGCTGCCTCCTTTTCTTTTTTCGAGGCTCTGGAACCCCACCTCTCGTGAATATGAAAATATATGCATTATGTTAGCTGGGTCTTGGAAACAGCGGCATCTTGTGGCAAAACAGCAGAATGTCAGTCCAGATAATTTAACTTAATTTAAACAAACACAATGTTCAAACAATGAGAGCTGTTTCCGCATCTCACAGTGATTTTGTTTTTTTAGTACCTTCAAGTACATTGAAGCACCATGCATGTAATCATGTGTACTATGGATTACTTTTTCACTTTAGCATTTTCTTTCCTTCTGTAGTCTAGGCTTTCCTCTGTGGTAAGCTAAATTGCCTACCGTGAGACATCATAGCAAGAGAGACACCAGTAATACATAGACAGGAAAGAGAGCTCATGTAATCAAGTGTAATCAAGTGTATTTTGAGCCCTTGTGAAGTAAAAGAATATTCCCATTGGATGATAGCAAAATATTGAGAAATGTTCTGCAGCTATCACTAGGTTGAGGTTACTGATGTATCTACCTTCCATTGAGATCAATAGATGTTGCACCTGTCCAACTATATTCAAGCTTGGTTTCTCCAAATTAACACAAATAACTTATTTCAATAAGTCCAGCTTCTACTATTGATATAAGGTAATAGCTTTAATGACTAATCCATATAGATGTACAATAGAAGTGTAATAAACTTTATCATGAAATGGAATAGCAGTCAGTATTTATGGAGAGAAGACCCAAAGAGAGCTGCAAACAAATATTTTAGGTCTCCATTATCCAAATAGGCTGATGGATCTCCCATGTACATGTCACGGCATGGTGTGGGTAGTAAACTCCACACCAAACACAGGAGAGAAGAGGAAAGGTACTTGGCCTGAAAACTAGGGAAAGGGGGATGTTCACCACCTAGTAACTCCCTAATCCAAGCACTGACTACTATATGTATAAACAGACCTCGATGGTAGGAATGTTCAAACACAGGAACCTAAAGCCCTATCTGACCCTAAAGTGCCCTGGAAATAGTGTCAGGATGACAGATGACCTGTTCTTTCCCAGCTGAAGGAACAGTAGACTCCCTCCGATAAGTACTTGGACGAGCAGGAACTCAGTGGAGATTCAAACACCAGCACTTCCACAACCAGAATGGAGCTATCAACCGCATAGCATGATGAGTGAGACCAGACTAAATAGAGGAGTTGTAATGAACACTTAAGCTACACCTGAGAAAAGAGGTGTGGTCATAACCAGCAACAACACTGAAACAAGATAAACCAAAGAGGCTGTCAGATCACATCACATGCAGCCAGTCTAGTAGATCTTCTGACCCCTGTCACGGGAGAGACCGTGACAGTACAAAGTACACATTTTGGCTGAATTAGTGGTCCAGGTATAAAGAGCTTGGTAAGACATACCAGAGGAGGAAATCCAGCATCTGTATGAACATTACCATGCCAGAATGGCAGCCTCTATCACATCAAGGGGCAATGCCAGATAGTATTAATGTAGCCCTGTGGAAACAACTTTCAGTATTCAGAGGATCACAGCACTCAACAGATTATTGGCAATTGTGTAGGGTGCTCGTTTCGTATTGGTCCTGACTCCACTTCCAGGTGCCTAAACACTTAATACATATAATTGAGACGGCACACCAATTTTTGATTTTAAATGCAGTTTTGATTTTATTCAGCCAGGCATTTAAGCAACGTTTCGGGCTTTAGTAAGTGTAGCCCTTCATCAGGCTCGTGGTCTGTCATGCATCAGGGATCATGCCGGCTAGATGCATGACAGACCACGAGCCTGATGAAGGGCTACACTTACTAAAGCCCGAAACGTTGCTTAAATGCCTGGCTGAATAAAATCAAAACTGCATTTAAAATCAAAAATTGGTGTGCCGTCTCAATTATATGTATTAATGTAGCCCTGCTAAACATATAATCTGCTCCAGAACCCAAAATGAAGGGTGCACAACCTTGGTTGTTTGTTGACCAAACATCAGTTCATACTTTGTCAGTCTCATGTATGTCACTATGTTGTCTGTACCAAGCCCTCTAAATAGGATTTCAGCCACTCTGCTCACCATGGAAACAGGTAGGTATTAAGGACTTATTATTTTTGTAAGAACAAGGTGGGTTCTGTTATTGTGTGGGGTACATTAGGAAGGTGTCACAAAGTAAAAATTGTTACAATATGTGCCCTAATACTGTACTTTGAAGAACAAAAGATGTATTATTTCTTGGGAACACAGAGTGGGCAATATTACTTTGAGGTGGCACAATGAAGGATTATTATCTTGGTGGGTACAAAGGAGGTGTTATTAATTTGTGTGGGTACAAATAAGGAAAACTATTACTAATACTAAGATCACAAATGGGACATTATTTCTTTGCAGGGGACATAAAGGAGGGTTTTTATTAGGTAGAAACGTGGATGGGGCAATTATCACTTTGTATGGGCAAAATAGAGAGCATTTTTACTTTAGGACACAAAAAGGTTTATTACTTTGTATTGGGCACAAAAGCGAAATTATTACTGCTTTGGGTTCACTATTACTTTGTGGGACACAAAAGCAAGACACTAGTACTAGAGCACAACGGGGGCACTTTTACTGTGTAGAAGCACTGGGATAGGCATTGGGAGGGGATACAGAACAAATGTCTTGGGGCTTGTGCCCCTGACATTTTAAGACACTAGGAATGTCACTTCCCAGGCTGAATTATTTGTAGAGGTATAAAATGAAGTTCCTGGATTCCAACGCATCTTCAGAAAAGGACCTCTGACTTATCATGTGACATGTATTCTATTTGTGTCTACTTATGTAGCAAAGAGAGTTTAATTCCCCTCAGATGCAAGGGCCAGGTGCAACTGCACCTCTATAGCTACCTGATGATTTTCTAGCCTTTTTTGAAACTCTGCATAGTGTTGTTCCTCTGTTATGCCTACTAGAATGTATTATTGGTGGAGTGTTACCATTCCCTTCAAGGGTTTTTCTCTTCATGTTCTGTCACAAAACACTAAAAATTGGACAGAAATAAATGAGATAAGATAGGTTCAACAGTGAAGTGATGGAAAATGCTTAGTTGAGCGAAATTAGTCCTTTACCCTCAGGACAAGATAAATGCTATAGCAAAAACTGTAATATTGTATACAGTGGAAAAATAACAAAAAGACAACCTGGAAAACGTAATGCTATTGAGATGAGATTGACAAAGTACTGTATGAATTGCTAGTGGTGCTTGGTCAATGATTACACAACCAACAAGGTGCACCCTTAATTTGGGTTCTGCAGCAGGGTATATGTTGAGAAAAGGTCACATTAATACCTTGCTGCGAGACAGGCTGCAACATGGTGATGGTCATAAAAATGCTAGATATTCTCCTGTGGTATGTCATTCCAAGCTCTTTCAACCTAGAACCATAGTTCAGCCAAAGTGGGTGCTGTACATGGGAGATCTGTCACTCCATCCAATACAATGGACACCTAAAAATTTTCTTTAGTGGCCCACAAAGTGATTAAGGTCACTTTTTCGTCTCTGCAGCCCTTAGTCAGCAGTTATTTTCTCTATGAATGCTTTCTGTTATTATCTTTCATGATAAAGTTTAGTTTATTTTGTTTATACTGTACACCCATATGGATTATATGGATAGCTTTTTCAGCTTAGTAACATAGTATATAAGACCGAAAAAAGACATTTGTCCATCCAGTTCGGCCTGTTTCCTATAAGTTGATCCAGAGGAAGGCAAAAAACCCCTGTGAGGCTGAAGCCAATTTTCCCCACTTAAGGGGAAAAAAAATTCCTTCCCGACTCCAATCAGGCAATCAGAATAACTCCCTGGATCAACGACCCCTCTCTAGTAGCTGTAGCTTGTAATATTATTACACTCCAGAAATAAATCCAGTCCCCTCTTGAATTCCTTTATTGTACTCACCATCACCACCTCCTCAGGCAGAGAGTTCCATAGTCTAACTGCTCTTACAGTGAAGAATCCTTTTCTATGTTTGTGTACAAACATTCTTTCCTCCAGACGCAGAGGATGTCCCCTTGTCACAGTCACAGTCCTGGGGATAAATAGATGATGGGAGAGATCTCTGTACTGAGCCCTGATATATTTATACATAGTTATTAGATCTCCCCTTAGTCGTCTTTTTTCTAAAGTGAATAACCCTAATTTTGAATAACCTTTCAGGGTACTGTAGATCCCTCATTCCAGTTATTACTTTAGTTGCCCTCTTCTGAACCCTCTCCAGCTCTGCTATGTCTGTCTTGTTCACAGGAGCCCAGAACTATACACAGTACTCCATGTGTGGTCTAACCAGTGATTTGTGAAGTGGTAGGACTATGTTCTCATCACGGGCATCTATGACCCTTTTGATGCAACCCAATATCTTATTGGCCTTGGCAGTAGCTGCCTGACACTGGTTTTTGCAGCTTAATTTGCTGTTTATTAAAATTTTATTAAATTCCTTTTCCATGTCAGTGCTACCAAGTGTTTTACCATTTAATATGTACGGGTGACTTGCATTATTCCTTCCCATGTGCATAACTTTACATTTGTCAGTGTTAAACCTCATCTGCCATTTTTCTGCCCAAGCTTCCAATCTATCCAGATCCCTCTGTAGCAGAAAACTGTCCTCTTCAGTGTTAATTACTTTTCACAGTTTAGTGTCATCTGCAAAAATAGATATTTTACTATGCAGGCCTTCTACAAGATCATTAATAAATATATTGAAGAGAATAGGGCCCAATATTGACCCCTGAGGTACCCCACTAGTTACAGTGACCCAATCTAAGTATCTACCGTTAATAACCACCCTCTGTTTTCTGTCACTCAGCCAGTTACTTACCCACATACAGACATTTTCTCCCAGTCAGAGCATCCTCATTTTATATACTAACCCTTTATGAGGTACGGTGTCAAATAGGTATCAAATGCTTTGGAGAAGTCCAGATATATGACATCCATTGATTCGCCGCTGTCATTCTAGAACTTATCTCCTCATAGAAGCTGATTAAATTCGTTTGGCATGACCGATCCCTCATGAAGCCATGCTGATATGGTGTTATTTGCTTATTTTCATTGATATACTCCAAAATAGCATCTCTTAGAAACCCTTCAAACAGTTTACCAACAATAGATGTTAAACTTACCGGCCTATAATTTCCAGGCTCTGTTTTTGGACCCTTTTTGAATATTGGCACCACATTTGCTATGCGCCAATCCTGTGGAACATTCCCTGTCAGTATAGAGTCCGTAAATATCAGAAATAAAGGTCTGGCTATGACATCACTTAATTCCCTTAGGATACGGGGGTGTATGCCATCTGGCCCTGGCGATTTGTCTATTTTAATCTTTTTAAGTCGCTGTTGTATTTCTTCCTGGGTCAGACAGGGCACTTTTAATGGGGAATTTACTTTTACATTCTGCATTTCATCTGACAGTTTATTTTCCTCAGTGAATATAGTGGAGAAAAAAATATTTAATAGTTTTGCTTTATCCTCTCTTTAGGGCTGACTCCTTCAGATTTATATTTTTTACTATTTATATAATTGAACAACATTTTATGGTTAGTTTTACTCTCTTTGGCAATCAATCTCTCGGTCTCTAGTTTGGCAAATTTTATTAGTTTTTTACATATTCTATTTTTTTCCTTATAGTTTATCAGTGCTTCCTGACTCCTCTCCTGTTTTAGTGATTTATATGCTTTCTTTTTGTCATTTATTGCTTTCTTTACGGTTCCATTTATCCACATTGGTTTCTTATTGTTCCTTAGCCTTTTATTCCTATAAGGTATGTACCTCTCACAATTAGATGTTACAATGCTTTTAAAAATCTCCCATTTTATGGTTGTATTTTTATTTTTGAGGACTTTGTCCCAATTAGTTAGGCCTATGGCCTCGCTTAGTTGGCTAAATTTTGCTTTTTTGAAGCTTGGTATTTTTGTTACTCCCTTTAGAAACTCTTGTTTGAAGGATAATTGGAAGGTTATAACTTTATGGTCACTATTTCCCAGGTGTCCCCCAACCTGCACATCTGTTGTTCTATCAGGTCTATTGGTTAATAGTAAGTCCAGTATGGCCGTCCCTCTAGTGGGATCCTGAACCAGTTGGGAGAGGAAATTGTCTTTGGCTATTGCCAAGAACCTGTTTCCTTTTTGGGATGTACAGCTTTCAGTTTCCCAGTCTATATCTGGGTAGTTGAAGTCCCCGATAATAACGACTTCATTATGATTTGCCACCTCGTCTATCTCGTTTAGTAATAGATTTTCTGTGGACTCTGGTATATTAGGTGGTATTAGGATGTACAACGAATGAATTAAAAGTGCGTATCAGGAAACATTTGAGTGATATTCCGCATACGGCTTCCCGCAATGTCTCAAAGGCAATACATCAGGTTTTTCTGCACAAGGAATTGAGGTTGTGACTGCCCCTATAAGAGGTGGAAACCGTAGACAAAAACTCCTGAGCAGGGAAACATATTGGATGTTCATGCTAGAAACTTGTATTCCAAAAGGTTTGAATAAAAAACATGATTTAACATTGCAGTATATGTAAATGTGGGCTTCATGCTAAATAGGTGCCTCCACCTCTCTGGCTGGTGTTCACACCCATTAATCTATTTTGTATTTGGGTCACCTGAATCCCCATAAGGGAATCCAATCAGAGATGGTGCTACCACCTACATTGCGCTATATAAAGTTTGTTTTAATCTGGATGTATTGTCTTGATGAAGGGCTTCATGTCATAGCCCGAAACGCGTCACAATCGCAGCATGTTTTTTGTGTGACATGTGAATTGGATCTTAAACGTATCTTTGGAAATCAATAAGAATATTGTGGATTTTAAGGAAGCTGGAAATCATCTTTTTGTTCTATTAGGTGGTTTATAATACACTCCTATTAGTATTTTATTATTGTTTTTTGCTCCATGTATTTCTACCCACAGTGACTCCACATGTTCATGTCCCTTAGAGATGTATTCTTGAATTACGGGATTTAGACAGGACTTCACATAGAGGCAGACCCCTCCACCTCTCCGGTTTTGGCGATCCTTGCTAAACAGATTGTAACCTTTTATATCAACTGCCCAGTCATAGCTATCATCCAGCCATGTCTCAGTTATTCCCACTATGTCATAGTCCTCCTCACACATCACTAATTCCAGTTCACCAGTCTTGTTAGTCAGGCATTAGTATACATACATTTGACAGGTTTATGTGTATTTTTTACCCTACATCTTTCATTCTGAGCTGTTCTAGTCCCCCCTTCCATTCCTCCCCCAGTCACACTACCTCGCCCCTGGTCTCTATCTGCGCTATCTTCCCCTCCTATAATGTAATTACCCTCCCCCCAGTCCCTAGTTTAAACACTCCTCCAACCTTCTAGCCATCTTTCTCCCCAACACAGCTGCCCCTTCCCCATTGAGGTGCAGCCCGTCCCTATGATAGAGCCTGTAGCCGACAGAGAAGTCGGTCCAGTTCTCCAGGAACCCGAACCCCAGCTTCCTACACCAGTTCTTGAGCCACTTGTTAACCTCCCTAATCTCCCGCTGCCTTTCTTGTGTGGCTCGTGGTACAGGCAGTATTTCAGAAAATACTACTTTTGAGGTCCTTGCCCTAAGCTTTTAACCTAAAAACCTGAAATCATTTTTAAGGACTCTCCACCTTCCTCTAACTTTGTCATTGGTTCCGATATGGACCATGACCGCTGGATCTTCTTCAGCCCCTCCCAGTAATCTGTCAACCCGATCCGCGATGTGTCGAACTCTAGCGCCAGGAAGACAGCACACTGTTCGGCGATCACGATCTTTGTGACAGATCGCCCTATCTGTACCCCTAATAATTGAGTCTCCCACTACCAGCACCTGTCTGGCCTTCCGTGCTCTGCTGGTCCCCTGCTTACTGGAGCTGACATTCCCCTGACTGGCAGAGGAAGTGTCCGGCTGCAGCAGTGCCTTCCCTGAACTGTCATCCCCCTCATCTGCCAACCGTGCAAACTTGTTGGGGTGTGTCAGATCAGGGCTAGCCTCCCTGGTACTCTTCCCTCTACCCCGCTTTCTTACTGTTACCCAGCTAACTACCTCACTCTCCTCAGCCTCCTCGCTACCACCCTCCCCCACATCTACCCCATAGAGTGCTTGCTCAGTGAGCAGCAAACTCTTTTCCAAATTGTCAGTGGCTTTCAGTGTTGCAACTCGCCTGTTTACAGACTCAATGTGCAATTCAAAACGGGTAATTTGCTCACATTTTGAACAAACATATACACCCTCGAACGGCTGTTCCAGGACTGCATACATCAGACAAGATGTGCACTGGATGGCGCTGTCAATAATCAAAGTCATACTAAATGGGGATTACACAGGAAAAGAGAGGGGGGAAAAATGCAATATAGAGCAGTGATATCAAGATTCTTACTTACTGTGGTCCCTTACAGCAGTAGGAAGACTAGTTAGAATCAAACCAACTGTATACAAGGATGATCTAATGAATCTATGTTTCTTGCTCCTTTTCCTAAACTCCGGTTTCTTTAACTCCACTTATGAAAGCAGCCACTTAGTAATGCAGGCCTCAGGTAGAGCTTAGAACAGTTGTTCAGCAAAGTTAGTTGTTGGCTGCTGTGAATGGGAAATCTATCACTCCATCCAGTCCCAAACATTGTGGATAGGGGAGGGATCTGGTGATAGTAGGGTAGAAGAACTCATTCTACAAAATCCTAGACATACCAATGGCTGGTCAATGTTCCCTCCATGAGTACCAGACAGCCCAAACCATGACACCTGGTGTTGGTCCTTGGTGTCTCTGCACTATGCATTATGGCAGTAGGTGCTCTCCATTTCTCCTGTGAACTGTAATGTGGCCATCATTAGTACCAAGGCAGAACCTGCTTTCATCACTAAACACTAGTGTTTGCCATTTATGCCTCCGTGGGCTCCCTCACGGCACCAGTGCAGATGCTCTTGGTGATGGTGAGAGGTCAGGGCAAATGAGCTAGTGGATAGTATAATTGCAGTCCTACTTCAAGTAGACAGTTTTTCATTGTCTGGGTGGTCACTGAAGGGCCTACTGCAGAAAGAATTTGTGATACTGTGACTGTCCTATGAGATACAGCAGCTTTTCTTACTATGGGGACCTTTTCATGCATCTGTCTGTCTTGACCATCCAGGACCCTTTCTGTATGTATGGGTGCCCTCTCCTGACCACTGTCTACCCCATCAATGCATTACAGAAACTTTTTATCTAAGTTTTTCCAAGATTTAATGGATGGATCATCCAGTTTTTAAAAGTCCCCGTATTTGGCCCTTTTTAAAGTTCTGTTAATTATCCAAATGGTGCAAGCCTTCATCTAGCAGGCATAGTGCACACTTCAACTATACTCAATGAACAGTCCTGTAGGAAAGTGTGACCAGTGTGACCAGACATAAAACAACTGAGGTTAGACAAAAATGAATTGCTGGTGCTATATGAACCCTCTCTCACAGCTTACTCATGTGTTTCATTTTGTCATTTTCAGGTGTAGGCTGTGTCTCCTGCACAAGCCCACCTTTTCTCACCTTTTCTTGCCAGGAGTGTTCTGACAGCACATTCAGACCATACAGCATGGTTGGTTCTCTGGATTTTTTTCTTACATCAAGTTCAAACTACACAATGTGAATTGTGCTGTGGCAGTGGCGTACCTCCAATATAGGTAGACCACGCTGTTGCTATGGGGCTCGTGGCACAGGGGGGCCCGAAGCGCATAGAAGGCCCCACCCCCTACATATATACATCTATGCACAAGCCAGTCTATTCACTTGTGTTCTCCCTCAGGCTCCCTCCCCCGGAAGGCAGCAGGAGCACAGGCTAAAGCTCACAGAGGCATGCACCCGGCTGCCTTATCCTCTATGCTCCTGTGCTTCTGGCTATCTACCTCCTCAAGTCATCTGCAGTCAGCCAGTGAGTGCAGTCCCTCCCCCTTCCTGAAGGACTCCGGATCCGTCCTGAACGTGAACACAGAATAAGCAGACTGTTTCCTGTAGGTGCACAAGTAAGAGGATAGCAGCAGACTTGCAGTGGGGTCTTGTTTGGAAGGGGGGGGGGCACTGTACTCCTGTCCTGAGTCCTCTTTGAGACTACAGGCCCCCCACCCCCAGCACATCAGTTAACTTGCAGGTGGGGGGGAAGAATACTGTACTCCAGTCCTCTATGAGCCTACAGGGCTCCCCCAGCACATCAGTCACCTTTCCAGAGAGAGGGGGGGGGGATATAGCACAATGTACTCCAGTCCTGAGTCCTCTATGAGCCTACAGGGCATCAAACAATGTGACATCATCCACCTTGTGGGGGAGGGATATGATTGATGGACACACTACTGCATATGCAGCAAGGAGTTAAAGGGGTTATCCAACCCCTATAATGCCCCCCAAAATGCCGGGGCACCTTACTTTCCTTGTTCCCCGGTACCCACATTGCTCCTGATACCCGCAGGCGGGCACTTCTGTAATGCAGAACAGAGGATCCCTCTCCCACGGAGCGTGATTCCCGCAAGGTACTGATGGAGGTTGATGCTCTTTCTATGAAGCAACGTTTTCCTTGACATTCTTCCTCAGGGTCTTAGGGTACAAATAAACACGCATTTTGGCCTCTCATTGACTGTAGTGTTCCTTTAAGAGAATTTTTGATATTTTCTCCACATCAGAACTGATTATTACATTAATGTTTCTATCTCAACAGGTTTATACCTTATAGACCTCCACAGTCTGTGGTTACATTTTCTTTCAGTAAACTGATTAGATAGGATCTATTCAAGGCTCCAGAAGAAAATTCTTATGTTGTATAGTATTTATCTCCCTGCTATTGATTTTAGATGATCTTGTCGGTATACTTCTAGACAGAATTAAATGTCATAACCTAAAAAAATGTATATCTGCAATAAAATGGCAGACTGGTTGTTCACTAATCAGCCATACATCACCAGAAACATTGGTCCAGACCTGAGAACTCCTCTTCCTTCTTTTCTTACAAGTGGTCATTGGTGATTCTCATTTCATGTTCCTTTTTTCCATTACATCTGCATTTAGGCTGGTGGAATAGAAGTTGTTAATCATTACCGAAGGAATTTTTTTTGTGTTACTCTGTGAGTTTCCTCAGTGATCATAAAGGTATGTTCTTTACATGACATTGTCTGTCTGCTGCCTCTCCTAATCTGACAGATTTTCTTTAGATAGAATCCACATTCTATTCAAATTCTATTACAGTATATGATAGAAAGAGTCCTCTCCTTTTCCAGGTAGGGCCCGATCTGCCAATTCAGCTTCCACCCCTGGGGCAGAAAGGGCCAAGCTTCTCTTGAAAGTCAATCTGCAAAATCCAATAATTTTGCAGCTACTCTTCTATCTGTTCTATATATAAATGAATTTATGTCTGTCTGTACCGTTCATGAGATATTCCCAAAAAATATATTATTCAATAGGAGTTTTCAGGTTCTTCGCTCCTATCCTTACTGCCATACGCATGGTCACATGACTAGTGTTGAGCGAACAGTTCGAGAATAGTTCGGGTTCGTACCGAATTTTGGGGTGTCCGTGACACGGACCCGAACCCGGACATTTTCAAAAAAGTTCGGGTTCGGGTCCGGTGTTCGTCGATTTCTTCCCGCTTTCTGAAGGGCTGCACAGCAGCCAATCAGTTAGCATTTTACTTCTTGCCCTAAGAGCCCATCACAGCCATGCCTACTAATGGCATGGCTGTGATTGGCCAAGTGCAGCATGTGACCCAGCCTCTATTTAAGCTGGAGTCACGTAGCGCCGCACGTCACACTGCTCTGATTAGTGTAGGGAGAGGACACAGCTTCTATCAGGGCGAGATTAGGCAGGTTAAAGTCAGCAACAGCACCTAATGAACGGATCAATTTACAGCTGAGAATCATTGAACTTCTGCTAGTTACTTGCTCGCTGGTTTTTAGGCTGCACAGAGCGTTTTTCTGTCACTTATTTTCTGGGTTGATCGGCGGCCATTTTGTGACTTGTGGTGCGCCAGAAGAAGCTGCCACCAAGTCCATCAATCCATCAATACTAGTTTTTTTTTTTTGCTATATCCTACATCAGGGGCTTGGCTGTGCTAATTGTCACCCCTAGAAACTCAGAAAAATTTCTATATTTTATTAAGGGGTTAAATACAATTGCCCAAATACCAATCCCCTAAATCTGGTGTTCCAGCTTTGGCTAGACAAGAATAATACTGTCTGCTGTCTGGCAAAGGATAGATTATTTTCTGGGGTTAAATTCAATTGCCAAAATAGCAATACCATAAATCAGTGGTTTCAGCTGTGGCTGGCAAAATAGAATAGTGTCCGAGGTAACGCACACACGTACAGACGCACGTACACGATTCTTGAATAGTTGTATTATCGCGATAATAAAACTAACAGTGTAAAGTTCACTGTATTGCTCTAAGTTATATTCGCGTACGAATGTAACTTCTATTACAGCACACCAATACTAAAACTGACTAAGAGACAGCTTTAAGTTCTATTCAAACGCGATTGCAACTTTGGAACTTAAAGTGGTGTACGATTTTAAAAGTTGAGTACTAAAAAGTTGGAATCGCAATGCGATTCTTATGTATTTGCTTAATCGCATTGCGATTACAACTTTGAGCTACCGATCACCATGGAACGCCTCCTCCAGTAGAATGTACTGTCGGATGTGAGAATTAAGTTGAAATCGCAATGCGATTATTATATATCTGCTTAATCGCATTGCCGTTTCAACAGCATTGCTAAATAATTCCATCCATATTCGTTAACTTACTGACTCAGTAAGTTAACGATATGGATGGAATTATTTAGCAATGCTAAATTGAAATCGCAATGCGATTAAGCAAATATATAAGAATCGCATTGCGATTTCAACTTAATTCTCAGATCCGACAGTACATTCTACTGGAGGAGGCGTTCCCATGGTGATCGTTAGCTCAAAGTTGTAATCGCAATTCGTTTATTGTGGTATATTATCCCTCTGGGTGTCTTTTACAGCCTTTTTAGTGCCCAAAAGTTCGGGTCCCCATTGACTTCTATGGGGTTCGGGTTCGGGATGAAGTTCGGGTTGAGTTCGGATCACGAACCCGGACATTTTCCGGAAGTTCGGCCGAACCTCTCGAACCCGAACATCCAGGTGTTCGCTCATCTCTACACATGACCCTTATTAGCCAATTGAAGCTCACAGGTCCTTCATTCACAGTTTTACACACAATTTTACACCAGGTTTCCATAACAACACCATTTTTTTCACTATTATAGGTCATTGTTAAGAGAGCGTGTCGCTGTGGAGGTCACGGTTAAGTGGACAGGATGCTGTATAGGTCACTGTTAAGGGGGCTGGGAACTGTAGACATCATTGTTAAGAGGGCTGGGTGCCGTACAAGTCACTGTTAAGAGGGCAGATGTTGTGAAGATCACAGTTAGGTGGTGGGTGCTGTTTAGGTCACTGGTAAAGGGGTGGGGTGCTGTGGAGGTCACTGTTATGAGAGGCAGGGCACTGTGGAGGTCACTGTTAAGGGAGCAGGTTACGTGGGTGAAGGTCACTGGTAAGAGGAAGGCCACTGTGAAGGTCAATGTCAAGGGGTCAGGGCACTGTGGGGGTCAATGTTAAGGGGTGGGGTTCTGTAGAGGTCACTGTTAAGGGGGCAGGGGCATTGTGGTTTTCACAGTTAAGGAGCGGGGTGCTGTGTGTGTCACAGTTAAGAGAGAGCAGTGCTGTGGAGGACAATGTTGAAGGTGCAGGACACTATAGAGATCACTGTTAAAGTGGTGAGACACTTTGTAGGTCACTTTTAAGGGGGCAGGGTCTTGTGGAGGTCACTATTAACCCATTCTACCCAGGTTTTTTTGACGTTGCATTTTCGTTTTCCGCTCCCAGCCTTCCCAGAACCATAAATGTTTATTTTATTTTTTTTCACATAGACATATGAGGGCTTGTTTTTGCAGGAGAAGTTATAGTTTCCAACAACACCATTTAATATTGCATAGAATATAGTGGAAAGTTGGGAAAAAAATTACAAAGGTGGTGGAATTGGATAAAAAATGCAATTATGCCACAGTTTTAAGTTGTTTTTTTTATGGCGTTCATTATGCGGTGAAACTGACTTGGGATCTTCAGTCTCCAAGTCAGTATGATACCGGTGATACCACGTATGTAAAGTTTTCCTTGTGTTTTGATACAAAAAAAAAAAAATGGAAAACTTAAAACAAAAATGTTTTTTTTTTGCTGTCATTTCCTGACCCCTATAATTTTTTTGCAGTTATGGAGCTGTATGAGGGCTCATTTTTTTCAGGGAGATCAGTACTTTCATTGATACCATTCTAGGCTGTGTACAACTTTTTGATAGCTTTTTATTAAATTTTTTTGTGGGAGAAGAAGATACCAAAAAATGGAAAATGTGCCATTTTGACCCTGTAATGATGCAGAACCCCAAGCAACCAGACAAAGGTTAAACAATAGTGGATTTATTTAATAACGGCAGTACAGTCCAAATCAATAAACAGGTAGCCAACCCGAATGATAACTCGTGCAGGAAAAACCTCCAAGGGACAGCCAGACCTGGCAAAGTTCATATGCGCAGTATAGACCATATAGCGTGATGCGTCAGGATATCCAGAGTCCTATCTGAGGTCAAACGCAAGACAAACTGTTTAGCATAAATAAGGATTCCCAGAGGCAGTCTCTAGTGATGGATCGAGTGAAGACAGAGGTCATGCACAGGTAAGTCCAGAAGAATGTGAACTGCAACATACAACCGGGTTGTCAAAAAAACAGTGGGCACTGACCAGCCAGGGACATCACCTTTCAAATACCTGCTAGCCAATCACAGAGTGCCAAGTGTTTATTCCTCATAGGCCATATGAATATCCTAATCCCTGACACTTGTGCAGCTTTGGCTGGTCACTGGTCACTTAACCCATGCCTGCCCTCTAATCTACTAGAATTTATATATAGAGATGTCCCGAACTACTCGCCGGCGAACAGTTCCCGGCGAACATCGCTTGTTCGCGTTCACCGCGGTGGGCGAACATATGCGATGTTCGGTCCGTCCCCTATACATCATCATTGAGCAAACTTTGACCCTGTACCTCACAGTCAGCAGACACATTCCAGCCAATCAGCATACCATCCCTCCCAGACCCTCCCACCTCCTATCAAAAAGCAAGGACAGCATCCATCTTAGATTCATTCTGAAGTTGCAGTGTTAGTTTGAACAGGGAGAGTGCTGCTGCTGCTGCTGAATTAATATAGGGATTCTAGGGAAAGCGTTAGCTACTAGTGTTCTGTGTCCACCCCAGTCCTCAAAGACCGATATGCTGTAAGGACAGCGTCACATGAGGCGGGGCAGGCCAGAAGTTCTATCGCAAATTGGGACAGTGCCCCCTAAAAAATTCCTGATGAGATGCCTTGTGCTAAAAACACGCAGTGCCCCGGGCCGGTGTATGGAGTAAATTTTAGGAACTGGGAGATCGAAAAAGATAGTTGGTCGGTCCTCTTCCTTCCAATTTGGGACACTGCGAGTGCGTCGTGCAATGTACTGTGACACCCAATATGAGTGGTGTGTTAAGTAGTACTATGATAGGGGAAAAAACAGAGATTAAACTGGTAAGAACAGATTTTTTTAATTTAAAAAAAAGAGGACAGCCTCTGCGGAGCTGCGTATTTTTGACTGAACGCTTATGCACGATGGCTGTAGGCCCATGCCTCCTTTTGCGGAGGTGACAAACCTGGTCAGTCAAACCCAGGGCAACATCATCGACCTCATCCCAAATAAGTTTTTTCTGGAGCGTGCCCTGCGAAGAGTGCTGGATCAGCCCGAAGATGAGCATGAAGAGGAAGAGTTGTGGTCACCATCACCACCAGAAGCAGCCTTGTCGTCATCGATTGCCGGACCTGCGGCAACGCAGAGAGAGGAGTCTGAAGAAAAGAAGTCAGAGGAGGAAGGTGGCTTTGAGGAGGTGGAAGACCAACCACAGCAGGCATCCCAAGGGGCATGTTGTCACCTTTTGTGGACCCTTGGTGTTGTACGTGGCTGGGTGGAGGAAGAGACCTTCAATGATGTCAGTAAGGACAAGGAATGGGACATGGCTAGCTTGGTATCCAACCTTGTGCAAATAGGGAGTTTTCGGTTGTGCAAATGGACTGTTTGCAGTTGTTTGCGGTGCGTTAAACGGGGAGTTTGGTCTGTCAGAGTTTGGTCTGTCACTGTGAAGCCGGCGTAACCCTTACACTATCTGATTGATACAACATCATACCTGATTGTATACACACACTGGATGTTAGGTGATTTATGCCCTTTATGGATTAAAACCTGACTTTGCGTCAACTACGTAATTTTCCATGGGAGTTTTGCCATGGATCCCCCTCCGCCATGCCATAGTCCAAGTGTTAGTTCCCTTGAAACAATTTTTCCATCACTATTGTGGCCAGAAAGAGTCCTTGTGGGTTTTAAAATACGCCTATTGATGTCTATGGTGGTTCGCCCGGTTCGCCCGTTCACGAACATTAGCGGAAGTTTGAGTTCGCTGTTCGCAAACGGAAATTTTTTTGTTTGCGACATCTCTATTTATATCCTGGTATATTCCTCGTCAATGGCCGGCGTAGCGAAAAGGTGCGAGTACGTTCGGCTGCATAACCCTTCATGCACGCGGACGCTCAAGCGGCCCAGCATGAATATATGATCGCGTCGGCACAGACACCAGAACGGAACAGAACGGAGGCCATACCGGAGACAGGACCGGCCACTGCGTGCAGCCACCAGTCTGGTCCATCTGCCTCCGAGATCCCAACGGTCTTCCCATCCGGCGTCCACGCGGACGCACTACTGCATCTGCCCCCAATGGGGTCCCCCGCAGGCTGAGACCTACGATGATTCCTGGGGACCCAGTGGATCGCGAAACAGGAGAGTCCCTTTTTTTGTTTCTCCTTTTTCTGTGTGGGATTAATACATTTTGAATGCATGGGCATTTTCGCATATGGCTATACCCATGATGTGTATTATTTTTTTAATTCGAATTTTGGTGAAAGGGGGGGTCATTTGATTTTTTATATTTTTTAAATTTTATTTTTTTACACTTTTTTTTCAAGTTCCCATAGGGAACTATAAAATGCAATCATTAGATTGCTATTGTCATGATGATTTTACTAGTTTCCTATGAAGCCCTGTAGCATTTCCAGAAGAGTGTGCTTCAGGTATTTAGTTTTCTCAGATGTGCCGTGGTCACGTTTGATCACAGCATTTGAAAGGTTAAATGACAAGAATATAGAATAACATGCGGCACTCACCATGCACTTAAAACTTCTCTTTATTTCGTCATATGATGTTCGTCATATGATGTATGACAGCAAGTCAAATCCCGTGCTGAGCCACGCCCCCTGCACTGATCACATGACAGTGATGTCACCCCAGGTCCTTCGGCTGTTCAACAGTTCGGGTTGGCGGCAGCCGCCCCTTATGGATTCCATATGCCGCTATAGTGGAATCCATAACGGGATGCGCGACTTACCGCAACCCGAACGCCGAACGCCGGACTTTTTTTTTAAAGTTCGCTCATCTCTACTGTCTGCTCCTTATGCACGGCTAAACGACTGGACCGATATGCAGCAAATTTGGCACATAGGTACATTGGTTGTCAGGGAAAAGTTTCTGCTGTCTAGGACGTAGCGTTCTTGAGATTAAAAAATATACACTCACCTAAAGAATTGTTAGGAACACCTGTTCTATTTCTCATTAATGCAATTATCTAGTCAACCAATCACATGGCAGTTGCTTCAATGCATTTAGGGGTGTGGTCCTGGTCAAGACAATCTCCTGAACTCCAAACTGAATGTCAGAATGGGAAATAAAGGTGATTTAAGCAATTTTGAGCGTGACATGGTTGTTGGTGCCAGACGGGCCGGTCTGAGTATTTCACAATCTGCTCAGTTACTGGGATTTTCACGCACAACCATTTCTAGGGTTTACAAAGAATGGTGTGAAAATGGAAAAACATCCAGTATGCGGCAGTTCTGTGGGTGAAAATGCCTTGTGGATGCTAGAGGTCAGAGGAGAATGGGCCGACTGATTCAAGCTGATAGAAGAGCAACGTTGACTGAAATAACCACTCGTTACAACCAAGGTATGCAGCAAAGCATTTGTGAAGCCACAACACGAACAACCTTGAGGCGGATGAGCTACAACAGCAGAAGACCCCACCGGGTACCACTCATCTCCACTACAAATAGGAAAAACAGGCTATAATTTGCACGAGCTCACCAAAATTGGACTGTTGAAGACTGAAAAAAATGTTGACTGGTTCTGATGAGTATTGATTTCTGTTGAGACATTCAAATGGTAGAGTCCGAATTTGGCGTAAACAGAATGAGAACATGTATCCATCATGCCTTGTTACCACTGTGCAGGCTGGTGCTGGTGGTGTAATGGTGTGGGGGGTGTTTTCTGGGCACACTTTAGGCCCCTTAGTGCCAATTGGGCATCGTTTAAATGCCACAGGCTACCTGAGCATTGTTTCTGACCATGTTCCTCCCTTCATGACCACCATGTGCCCATGCTCTGATGGCTACTTCCAGCAGGATAATGCACCATGTCACAAAGCTCGAATCATTTCAAATTGGTTTCTTGAACTTGACAATGAGTTCACTGTACTAAAATGGCCCCCACAGTCACCAGATCTCAACCCAATAGAGCATCTTTAGGATGTGGTGGAACGGAAGCCTCATGCCCTGGATGTGCATCCCTCAAATCTCCAACTGCAAGATGCTATCCTATCAATATGGGCCAACATTTCTAAAGAATGCTATCAGCACCTAGTGGAATCAATGCCACGCAGAATTAAGGCAGTTCTGAAGGCAAAAGGGGGTGTACAATGTATTAGTATGGTGTTCCTAATAATTCTTTAGGTGAGTGTATATATATATATATATATATATATATATATTGTGGTAAGGTGCAAGGTGTCATATGTGATGGCAGGTACGTGTCACCGAGGTTGCTGGCCTCGGTGAGGTGAGAGCCGGGTTTTTGTCTGCAGCAGCTAGTGCTGTTTGACTTTGTTAAATAGCATGGCTGCAAAGCCGATCCGGGCCGGCTCTTACTGGGAGCAGCTAAAGAGTAGGGTGGGTGGCTGCTCCCCACGGTCCAGTCCATGTTTTGGGCTGGGTATATAACGCAGCCAGCAGCTGTGTCTGGGAGTGTGATTATCCTGGAGCTGCTAACAGGGCTGGGAGTTCTCTGTCCAGGAGGAAAGAGCTCAGCAAGGAGGTATTTTGTTCCTGGCTACCTGAAGCTGGATTCTCCTGCGGCTGGGCCGACAGCGTGGTGCGAACCTGCACCTACACCTCCCAGGTGACTGAACCTGTGTTGGACTGTTTTTGTTTGGCTACGTTATTTCCGTTGTGTGTGAACTGTCACCAAGAGACTGTTTTTCATTTTGTGTGCAAGTGTGAATAAAACACTGTTTGTTGCACAATCTGGACTCCTTGTTTTGCCTCTAAACTGCACCCGCACCGCTGTCTACCAGAGCGACTCCCACATTTGGTGTCGGATGCGGGCATGCGCAGTGAGGCTGGCGTGAACGCCGAAGTTTTGTTTTTCTAAAGTGTATGGAATATATTAAGCCAGCAAAGCTGCAAGCAGGAGTTTCTGGCAACATGGAGGCTGCTGTGAAGGCTCTCATAGAGGCTAACGTGCAGCAGCGGGAGACCAACCAACTACTGCTACAACATGTGATGGCGTTACAGGCGGCAGGAGCGTCCCACCACGCCCAAGATGCCCGAAAGCGGTCCGTGCGGCGATCCCAAAATGACCCCCGCAGACGACGTTGAGACGTACCTGGCGGTTTTTGAGAAGGTCGCCGTGAGGGAAAAGTTACCCCGTGACCAGTGGGCTGAGGTGGTCGCTCCGCTCCTGGCTTCCGGACCCCAGCAGGTGTTTTTCGACTTGTCGGATGACCAAGCGGCAGATTATGACACTGTGAAAGGAGAGGTCCTAGCCAGACTGGGCGTGAACGTGCTGGTCCGCGCCCAAAGAGTCCACCAGTGGGACTTTAAAACGACTGAACCCGCTAGGCCGCAGTTCTACGATCTGCTGCACAGGCTGCAAAAGTGGCTGCAGCCCGATCTACTAAGTCCCACTGCCATGCTGGATCGACTGTTGGCGGACATCTTTGGAGGGCCCTGCCTTATCCCCTCCAGCACTGGATCGGCCAGGTATCGCCCACCAATGCCCTGGAGATGGTCGACCTGGTGGAGCGCTACGAGGCCACCAGAAACCTGCAGGGGACTCTTGCGGGGAAGGGGTCAGTCAAACCCCGGAGGCCTCTGCCCCAGTTCCGACGTCCGCGACAGAGCGGCCTGCCCGGAATATACCCCTGCGAGTCCGCCTCCCGTGGTATGCTGGAGGTGTCAGGAGCCAGGCCACATCAGGGCCGACTGTCCGCATCGGGATGAGCCGATGGATATGAACTACGGGGGTCGCCACTCCCTGTATGCACGGAAGCTGTGCGCAACTGGCACCCGTGAGGTGCAGGACCATAACCACCTGTGTCAGGTAGAGGTGGGAGACTCTCTGGCGGTGGCTCTGCTGGACTCCGGGAGTTTAGTCTCCTGGTAAGGGCTGCACTTGTACGGCCTCATGGAGTATACTGGCCGTAAAGTCGGGGTCCTGTGCATCCACGGAGACCTGAAAGACTATCCCACTGCACTAGTGACTTTGTCCACAGCGGCTGGTAGGTGGACCCACGAGGTGGCTGTCGCTACTAAACTCCCACACGAACTAATACTTGGGAGGGACTTCCCGGTTTTCCGGCGCTGTGGCCGGCAATAAAGGTATCTGAGGGACCCGAGACAGGGGTGACCCTAGTAGAGTGGCCTGATACCGCTGGAAGGCCAGAACCCTGGGAGCCCGAGTCTGAAGGGCCGGCGGTAGGGGTGACCACTGCTCCAGCGGTAGAGGGGGAGACAACCCCACTGAGTGTAATGGTGGGAGACACGGAGGACTTGCCACCGGGACCTGAGTTGGCAGACCTCAATGTCTCCGGGAAAATTTTGGGACCGCACAACACCGGGACCAAACCCTAACCAGGGCCTGGGAGAATGTGCTGGAAATTGATGGGAAACCCCAGAAACCAGGGGCTGAATTAATGTTCCCACGGTTTATTGTTCTGCAGGATATGTTGTATCGGGTGAACCAAATCCGAGGCGAACCTGTTGAACAGTTGGTGGTGCCCACAGCGTATCGCAAGCTTGTCATGGAGCTTGCCCACCAACATGTTCTTGGGGACACCTGGGGTGGCAGAAAACCCAGGACCGCATACTGCAGCGATTTTATTGGCCCAGTGTGTTCAAGGAGGTAGAGAATTATTGTAAGTCCTGTCCGACCTGTCAGATAACTAGCCCCCAGCCACATTTCCGTAGTCCCCTGGTACCTCTGCCAATTATTGAAGTACCGCTTGAGCGAATCGCGATGGATTTAATTGGGCCTGTACCAAAGTCTGCCAGGGGCCACCAACACATTCTGGTAGTTCTCGACTATGCCACTCGGTATCCGGAGGCGGTGCCTCTGCGACATACCTCAGCTAAGCTCATTGCCAAAGAGTTAATGGAGATGTTTTCCCGTGTGGGCCTGCCAAAAGAGGTTCTGACAGACCAAGGGACCCCTTTTATGTCCAAAGTAATGAGGGAACTGTGTAAATTGTTGCGTATAAAGCAGTTACGGACGTCCGCTTACCATCCGCAAACAGACGGTCTTGTGGAGAGGTTTAACCAAACTCTAAAAAATATGTTAAAGAGGGTGGTGTCTAGAGATGGGAAGGACTGGGATCTGCTTCTGCCCTATCTCATGTTCGCAGTGCGAGAGGTGCCCCAGGCCTCTACTGGGTTCTCGCCCTTCGAACTGCTTTATGGCAGACACCCTCGGGGCCTGTTGGATATCGCCAAGGAAGCGTGGGAACAACAGCCTGTCCCCCACAAAAGTGTCATTGAGTATGTCGCCCAAATGCAGGACCGGATGGAAAGGGTGTTGCCCTTGGTCCGGGAGCATATGGAGGCAGCGCAACAAGCCCAGAGTAGGGTGTACAATCGTCAGGCTCGGGTACGGGGCTTCAATCCGGGAGATCGAGTGTTGGTTCTGGTACCCACCCTTGACAGCAAATTCCTAGCTAGGTGGCAGGGCCCCTATGAGGTGATCGAGAAGGTAGGGGAAGTAAATTACAAAGTACACCAGCCAGGGCGGCGCAAGCCGGAGCAGGTGTACCACGTGAATTTACTTAAGCCGTGGAAAGATAGGGACACAGCCGACGACCACAGCCCCCGGCCAGGGCTTCTAGGTGAAAAGGGTCCAGCCCCACAGTTCGAGGCCTGTGAAGCAGTAACCACGGTAAAAATTGCAGACAGCCTGTCTTCCAAACAAGTTCAGGAAGTCAGGAGTTCATCAGTCGGAACACGGATGTGTTCTCGGACCTCCCTGGCCGCACGCCTCTCATCCAACATGACATCGCCACTGAGCCTCAGGCCAAGATCCGGTTAAAACCATACCGGGTACCCGAGGCTCGGCGACGGGCCATCGCGGAGGAAGTACAGTTAATGTTGAAGCTCGAGGTCATTGAGGAGTCGAAAAGTGAGTGGGCCAGTCCCATAGTCCTAATACCTAAGCCGGATGGGACGTTGCGGTTCTGCAACGATTTTCGCAAATTAAATGAAGTGTCCAAGTTTGACGCGTATCCCATGCCCCGAGTAGACGAGCTGGTTGAAAGTTTAGGACAAGCCCGTTATTTTTCTGTGCTGGACCTCACTAAAGGGTACTGGCAGGTACCCTTAACGGAGTCGGCTAAGGAAAAACCGCATTTGTTACCCAGCAGGGCCTGTATCACTACAAGGTGTTACCCTTTGGCCTGCATGGCGCCCCGCCACTTTCCAAAGGTTAATGGACATAGTGCTGCGACCACATCGTCGGTACGCCTCGGCCTACTTGGATGATGTAGTCATCCACAGCACCGACTGGGAAAGCCATTTACCCAAGGTGCAGGCGGTAGTGGATGCCCTGAGGAAAGCCGGACTGACCGCTAACCCAAAGAAGTGCTCCATAGGGTTAGAGGAGACAAAATATCTGGGATATGTAATTGGGCGGGAGTCATCAAACCTCAGGTAACTAAGGTAGAGGCCATTCGTAACTGGCCCCGACCGGTCACCACCAGGCAGGTAAAGTCGTTCCTGGGGATTGTAGGTTACTACATGAGGTTTGTGCCCCACTTTGCCACAATAGCAGCGCCATTGACAGACCTGTTGAAGGGGCGAAAGTCTGGGAGGGTTAGCTGGAGTGAGAAGGCGGAGGAGGCTTTCTCCGCGTTGAAGTCGGCCCTGTGTGGGTCCCCGGTTTTGGTGACACCCGACTTCAACAAGGAGTTTGTCGTACAGACCGACGCCTCGGAGGTAGGCCTCGGTGCGGTACTGTCGCAGGAGGTCAACGGGGAAGAACATCCCGTTGTCTTCCTGAGCCGTAAGCTCAGTCCCGCCGAGTCCAGGTATAGTATAGTGGAGAGGGAGTGCCTGGCTATCAAGTGGGCACTCGAATCTCTCCGCTACTACCTGTTAGGGAGGAGGTTCCGTCTGGTGACCGACCATTCCCCCTCAAATGGATGAGTCAGGCCAAGGAGAGGAATGCTCGGGTCACCAGGTGGTTCCTATCTCTTCAAAATTTCAAGTTTTCCGTGGAACACAGGGCAGGCCGCTTGCAGGGCAACGCAGATGCCCTGTCCCGCGTCCACTGCCTCACGTGTGTTCACCCCTCAGGGCTGAACAAAGGGGGGTATGTGGTAAGGTGCAAGGTGTCATATGTGATGGCAGGTACGTGTCACCGAGGTTGCTGGCCTCGGTGAGGTGAGAGCCGGGTTTTTGTCTGCAGCAGCTAGTGCTGTTTGACTTTGTTAAATAGCATGGCTGCAAAGCCGATCTGGACCGGCTCTTACAGGAAGCAGCTAAAGAGTAGGGTGGGTGGCTGCTCCCCACGGTCCAGTCCATGTTTTGGGCTGGGTATATAACGCAGCCAGCAGCTGTGTCTGGGAGTGTGATTATCCTGGAGCTGCTAACAGGGCTGGGAGTTCTCTGTCCAGGAGGAAAGAGCTCAGCAAGGAGGTATTTTGTTCCTGGCTACCTGAAGCTGGATTCTCCTGCGGCTGGGCCGACAGCGTGGTGCGAACCTGCACCTACACCTCCCAGGTGACTGAACCTGTGTTGGACTGTTTTTGTTTGGCTACGTTATTTCCGTTGTGTGTGAACTGTCACCAAGAGACTGTTTTTCATTTTGTGTGCAAGTGTGAATAAAACACTGTTTGTTGCACAATCTGGACTCCTTGTTTTGCCTCTAAACTGCACCCGCACCGCTGTCTACCAGAGCGACTCCCCACAATATATATTAGCCAATAGGAGCTTGCAGCTTCACTAATATCTAAAATTCCATACACACGGTCACATGACTCTTATTAGGCAAAGGAAGCTCGTAGGTCCTTAGGTCTTTACACACACATAGTTTTAAACCAGGTTTCCATAACAACCCAGCCATTTTCCTTCACTATTATAGGTCAGTGTTAAGGGAGCAGGATGCTGTGGAAGTCACTGTCAAGATGGCGGGACACTGTAGAGGCCACTGTTAAGGGGGTGGGGTGCTGTTGAGGTCACAATACAAAGGGGTGGGGAGCTGTGGAGATCACATTTAAGGAGGTGGACAGCTATGGAGTTAAATATTAGGGTGTCTAGGTGCTGTGGAGGTCACTGTAGTGGAGGCAGGGTGCTGCAGAAGTCAGTTAAGGGGCTGACCCTTGTGGATGTCACTGTTAAGGGGGTGGACCTCTCTGGATATCACTGTTAAGGGGGGGTGGAGGTCACAGTTAAGGGGCTGGGCTGTGGTGAGGGGTCACTGTTAACGGAATGAGTGCTGTGGAGTTCACTCTTAACAGGGTGGGCCACTGTGATGGTAACGGTAAAAAGGACATGGTGCTGTAAAGGTCATTTTTAAGGGGGCAGGACACTATGGAGGGGTCACTATTAAAGGGGCAAGCCATTGTGGAAGTCACTGTTTAAGGGGAGGGCTGCTGTGGAGGTCACCGTGAAGAGGTAGGGTGCCATGGAGGTCACCGTTCAGGTGACGGGCTGCTGTGGAAGTCATTGTTAAGGGGACAGAGTGTTTTAGAGGTCACTGTTATGGGGGTGGTCTGCTGTGGTCATCATTGTTAAGGGGCGGAGTGCTGTGGATGTCACTTTTAAGGGGGTGGGTGAAGGAAATGAGATGAAGGAAATCTGCAGCACTCTTCAATTGATCAGAAAAATCCAATAGGTTTATTCAGGCAGCATACAGAAGTGGGTGGGCCACAGTGGAGGTCACTTTTAAAGGGGTAGGGCACTGTGGAGGTCACTGTTAAGGAAGCAGGGCACTGTGAAGGTCACTATTAAGGAGGGGGGGCACAGTGGAGGTCAGTGTTATGGGAGACACCGCGGATATATTTTAACCACACACATAAACATTAGTGTTGATCGAGCACACAAGTGCTCGGGTGCTCAGGTTGAACACATCGGGATGCTCGGGTGCTCTACCAAGCACCTGAGTATAATGGAAGTCAATGGGAGAGCCTGAGCATTAAACCAGGCACCCACTGCTCTGATCAGGGGAGGGTGCCTGTTCATAGGAAAAGTTCAGACATTGATGGATACACCACCGAAATGGTTCGGGAACAACATGAGGAGGATGTCTGCATGCATCTTGGACACTTAGGTCGCTGTTGGGAATGATGATGTCCGAGTAGTATGCCACTTTTGCAGACTGACAATAATAAGCACAAAACCAAAGACAAAATCGATTTTAGAGGAAAAATTGTTAGGAACATTTTTTTCCTTTCTATTAACTTGTATATAAAGTACAAGTGCTGCCAAAGATTACAAGCAAGAAGCACTTCGATACAACCTGTAAATCACATAAAGTAGGGCCTCATTTACATTGTGGTACAATTGTTCATGTAGTGGGACTCCTACACTCATAAAGTCTATGCACAAAGTGAAAGGGCTGCCAAAAATGACAAGGAACCGGCACATAGAAACATAGAAACATAGAAACATAGAATGTGTCGGCAGATAAGAACCATTTGGCCCATCTAGTCTGCCCAATATGCTGAATACTATGAATAGCCCCAGGACCTATCTTATATGAAGGATGGCCTTTTGCCTATCCCATGCATGCTTAAACTCCTTCACTGTATTTGCAGCTACCACTTCTGCAGGAAGGCTATTCCATGCGTCCACTACTCTCTCAGTAAAGTAATTCTTCCTGATATTACTTTTAAACCTTTGCCCCTCTAATTTAAAACTATGTCCTCTTGTAGCAGTTTTTCTTCTTTTAAATATTCTCTCCTCTTTTACCGTGATGATTCCCTTTATGTATTTAAAAGTTTCTATCATATCCCCTCTGTCTCTTCTTACTTCCAAGCTATACATGTTAAGGTCCTTTAACCTTTCCTGGTAAGTTTTTTCCTGCAATCCATGTACTAGTTTAGTAGCTCTTCTCTGAACTCTCTCCAAAGTTTCAATATCCTTCTGCAGATATGGTCTCCAGAACTGCACACAATACTCCAAATGAGGTCTCACTAGTGCTCTGTAGAGCGGCACGAGCACCTCCCTCTTTCTACTGTTAATGCCTCTCCCTATACACCCAAACATTCTGCTGGCATTACCTGCTGCTCTATGACATTGTCTGCCCACCTTTAGGTCGTCTGATATAATGACCACTAAATCCCTTTCCTCAGATACTGAGGTTAGTACTGTATCACTGATTTTATATTGTGCTCTTGGGTTTTTACGCCCCAGGTGCATTATCTTGCACTTATCGACATAAAATTTTAGTTGCCAGATTTTTGACCATTCCTCTAGTTTTCCTAAATCCTTTTCCATTTGGTGTATCCCTCCAGGAACATCAACCCTGTTACAAATCTTTGTGTCATCAGCAAAAAGACCCACCTTACCATTGAGGCCTTCTGCAATTTCGCTGATAAAGATATTGAACAATATGGGTCCCAGAACAGATCCCTGAGGTACCCCACTGGTAACAATACCATGGTCTGAATATACTCCATTGACTACAACCCTCTGTTTTCTGTCCTTCAGCCACTGCCTAATCCATTCAACAATATGTGAGCTCAAGCTCAAAGACCGCAGTTTATTGATAAGCCTTCTATGTGGGACAGTATCAAAAGCCTTACTAAAGTGCAGATAAGCGATGTCTACTGCACCTCCGCCATCAATTATTTTAGTCACCCAATCAAAAAAGTCAATAAGATTAGTTTGACATGATCTCCCTGAAGTAAACCCATGCTGTTTTTTATCAATCAACCCATGGGTTTTTAGATGTTCCACAATCCTCTCCTTGAGTAAGGTTTCCATTAATTTACCCACTATTGATGTCAGGCTTACTGGCCTATAGTTGCCCGATTCCTCTCTACTACCTTTCTTGTGAATTGGCACAACGTTTGCTAATTTCCACTCTTCTGGGACGACACCTGTTACCAGTGATTGGTTAAATAAATCTGTTAATGGTTTTGCTAGTACACCTCTAAGCTCTTTTAATAGCTTTGGGTGTATCCCATCAGGCCCCTGTGATTTATTTGTATTAATTTTAGACAGCTGACTTAGAACCTCTTCCTCTTTAAAGACACATGCATCAAAGGATTCATTAGTCTTCCTCCCTAACTGAGGTCCTTCTCCTTCATTTTCCTTTGTAAAAACTGAACAGAAGTATTCATTGAGGCAGTCAGCTAGTTCTTTATCCTCTTCCATATACCTTCCTTCTTTTGTTTTTAATTTGGTAATTCCTTTTTTTAATTTCCTTTTTTCATTTATGTATCTGAAGAATGTCTTATCATCTTTTTTCACTGGCTGAGCTAATTTCTCTTCTGCCTGAGCTTTAGAAGCTCTTATAACTTGTTTGGCCTCTCTCTGCCTCATCTTATAAATTTCCCGGTCATCCTCGTTTTGGGTGTTTTTATACTTGCTAAATGCCATCTTTTTGTTTTTAATGATTTTGGCCACTTCTGCTGAGTACCACAGTGGTCTCTTACTTTTTTTGCCTTTACTGACAAGCCTAATGCACTTTTCTGTTGCCTTCAGTAGTGCCAATTTTAAGTAATCCCATTTCTCTTGGACTCCATTGAAATTGTTCCAGTCTGATAGGGACTCGTATACCACTGATCTCATTTTAGAAAAGTCTGTTTTCCGAAAATCTAAAACTTTTGTTTTTGTGTGGAGTGACTCAGTCACTGTACTTATAGTAAGCCTCACTGACTGGTGATCACTGGATCCTAAGTTTTCCCCTACAGTAATATCAGATAACAAATTGCCATCTGTGAATACCAAATCTAAAATGGCCTCCTTCTGGGTTGGCTCCTCAACTACTTGCTGTAGAGCTAATCCCAGTAGGGAATTTAGAATGTCTGTACTCCTGGCAGAACTAGCTATTTTGGTTTTCCAGTTTATATCAGGAAGATTAAAGTCTCCCATAATGACAACTTCCCCTTTCAATGTCATTTTAGCCATTTCCTCAACTAGTAGATCATCCATTTCTTTGACTTGGCTTGGTGGTCTGTATATGACACCTACACGAGTTACCTTATGATTACCAAGCTGCAACGTAACCCAAACTGACTCTAAATTGGTTTCGCTGGCTTGTATTAGATTAGATTTTATGCTATCTTTCACATATAGGGCCACTCCACCCCCTTTCTTGCCTTCTCTGTCTTTCCTATATATAGAGAACCCAGGTATTGTTATATCCCAGTCATTTCTCTCATTGAACCATGTCTCAATAACAGCCACTAAATCTATATTCTTAGATGCCATTACAGACTCAAGTTCGTTGATCTTATTCCCTAAACTGTGAGCATTTGTAGACAAGACTCTCAGCTTGTCATTTCTTATCCTATCAGCTCCTGTCATCTTCTGGCATTGTTTTTTCGGGGGGCAGCTGAACTGATGGATTGTCATTTTTGTGCCCCCTTTTCCTAGTTTAAATGTTCCTTAGCAAAAACTTTGAACTGTTCACTGAGGACTTTCGTTCCCTTGAGAGAAAGATGCAAACCATCTTTCTTGTACAGTTCTTTTCCATTCCAGCTACAGCCAACATGAGACACAAAGCCAAATCACTGGTTCAAACACCATTCACCAAGCCATACATTGAATTCCTTAATAGGCAACTGCTTGTCATGCTGACGGTTATGCACAGGCAGAACTGCAGAGAATGAGATAGTAGATGCAATCTCCCGTATATCATTACCAAGTGTGTGAGCTCACCTGCAGGCCCTCGCATATAATTTTTTAGAAGGCCAGCTCACCTACAGGCCCTCACCCACAATATTTTATAGGGTCAGCTCACCTGCAGGCCCTTGCATATAATGTTTTAGAAGGTCAGCTCACCTGTAGGCCCTCAACTACAACCTTTAAGAGGTTCAGCTCAACAGCAGGCCCTCAACTATAATACTTTATAGGGTCCACAAGCCTAAATGGAAACAGTTCCAGGGCCATTAATTTGGAAAGCTTTGCATTTAGTGCTATGGCCTGTGGGTGGGTGGCGGGGTTTTGCGTTTGCGTTCAAATGCCTGGGGTAAGAACATTTGGACGCTGCACGGGGACAGCGAAGTGGATGTGGTCACTGATGGTGCTTGCAAATGTCAAGGGGCAGGGTGGGAGGCATCCAGGCCTGCGCCTTTGACAGGGGATTGGCCAGCAGCACGTAACTTAGGGGATGTGGAGGCATTGGTTTGACCCGCAGACACAGATTGTGGACCCAGTCGTTCGTCCCACTTATTTGGGTGCTTGGATGCCATGTGGTTGCTCATGCTGGTGGTGGTGAGGTTGCTAGTCTTCACACCCTGGCTCATTTTGGTACGGCACAGGTTGCAAACTACTATTCTTTGGGTGTGCTCCGTCGAACAGTTGTGGGTTTGGTGTGGCCCGCCTTCTCAGTTTTGCCACCCCACTGCCCTGGTATTGTCACTGTAAGAAGCAGCACCGTCAATTGAAAAAGTACACTGTATGTCATAGATAAATTTTTTAAACGCACACGTTTCACTTTAAATTTACCCATGTTAATGTCACTCTCAGAAGCCGACACTGTCTATTGCAAAACTACACTGTATGTCACAAATACATTTTTTTAATGCACAGGTTACACGTTAGATGTTGCCCTGGTAATGTCACTCTCAGAAGCGGACACCGTCTATTGAAAAAGTACACTGTATGTCACAGATACATTTTTTAAACTCACACGTTACACTGGAGAAATCCCACAGATAATGTCAATGCTGTCACCAGCAGGTGGTAAAAAATTACAGGAAATGTCACAGATATTTGGGATGAGGAAACGATATATTGGAGAGGTACCACAGGTAATGTCACTGTTCGCAGCGTCTACAGAAAAAGTACACTGTATGTCACAGATAAAAATTTTAAACGCACACATTACTCCTTAGATGTGGCCATGGTAATGTCACCTTCAGAAGCAGACACCGTCTATTGAAAAAGTACACTGTATGTCACTGATAAAATTTCTCAGTGCAAACGTTACACTGCAGATGTGAACACCTAATGTCACTGTCCGCAACCGGACACCGTGTACAGAAAAAGTTCACTGGATTTCACAATTTTTGGGATGCGCACACTTTACACAGGAGATGTGGAGCGGATAATTTAACTGTCCTCAGCGGCCTATTAGATGCTATTTAGCGCAGGATGCGCTAAAAATATATATTGCTGCTGTCACACACAATAGTCCTTAAAAGGACTTTTGGGTCTCTGAAAACTTTTTCTAATAAAAATCGCATAGCAGCCAGTAAACATGCGGGGAGGAGACTCGAGAATAGCGCTCAAGCACATACGGTACTTGGCCGAGTATCTCCATGTGCCGAGCATCGAGATGCTAGAGACGAACTGGTGTTCGGCCGAGCATGCTCGCTCAACACTAATAAACTTTAAATGAAATAGATAAAATATACTCATGCAAAGCTGGATCATTCTGCTAGTCTCGTATATATGTAAAAAGGAATTTCTGTCTGTTGTGTGTTCTTTATGCATGGCCAAATGACTGGACTGATCTGCACTAAATTTGGAATATAGGTAAATCCAGAAGGTTTTAGACCAGGTCTCAGCTCTCTAACACATATGGTTCTTGAGATCGGAGCCCCCGCAGTGAAATCACTGCTGAAGCACTCCAGGCCTGCCATGGCAATCTTCATACTGAGCTATGCACGAGGCATAGCTCAGAATTAAGACTGTAAAAATCCTATTCACCCTCATAGAGATCTATTAGGGTAAATAGGAGAGGGGATCAAAAGATCCCAGATACTAAGCCCCTAAATGGTTCACCATCTTGTCCCCCCAAAAAAATTTAATAACATTGATCAAAAAGTTGTACATACTATAGAAATGGTACCAATAAAAAATACTTTTCGTTATGAAAAAAACATAATGTATACATTATTTAATTTTAAGAAGCACTATGTATGAATTATTTATTTTCAGGGGTCACTATGTAAAAAGTAAGGAATGTTGTGCATTAACACTTTTATTCAAAGGTAACTATGGGCCAGATTTTCCATTTAAATATGCTATTTTTGTGGTGTGAAAAAGTCGGAAAGCGGGCAAAAATGTTTTAGGAAGGAGGTTTTACCTGTAAAGTGGGGAGCATTCTTTTAAATATGACCAATCTTATTACTATAAGTTCAGTACATTTACAGAAATGTAATTTATTGGACACACTTGTAGACGAACACAAATATTTTTTTCTAAACTGTACAACAATCAAAATGAAAAGTACATTCTACCAGCGTCTCAATTCGATTGTAGATTATTCAATTAGGTTTGTCCTTCAATCTTATTTCATTCAATTTTTAGCCTATGGCCACAATCAATTTTTTTTTTTTAATCCCTAATACTAGATTAAAGTCTAAAATCCTTCTTAGTGCCAAGTTATCACATACCTTATACCAGCTCAATACAATCAAATGGATTAGAGCAAAACGTGGATGTAAAGTTAGTAAAGCCAATAAAGATCAAGGGGAATATAGCAGGAAAACAAGGTCACTTGAAACAAATATCAAAGATTGCAGACTCAGTTGTATGAACACATTGCAGCTGAAAATAAGGATTACAATACACATTTTGCTTAAATTGAAAATTCAATGAAACAGAAATATTCTTGGCAACTTTTAGGGAAATTTATCAAATCTGCTACACCAGTTTTATGGCGTATAAATGTCACAAGTGATGTCCAGTTTCAACATTTGGTGAGCGTTGCCGCTTTTAGAAGTGGAGTGAAAAGCAGGTCAGGATTTCAGATTACAAAACCTTTAAGTCTCATTTATGATTTTGCACAGAAGTCACATGTCCATGCCAGACAACCCCTTGGTGTATTTTTACAGACATAGGCATACATCATATTGCACTTGTGCAAAATATACTATTACTGTGTACCATTTCATACATGTGACACAACCTTACAAAGACATACTAAAAGAGGTTGTCTCACTTCAGCAAATGGCATTTATCATGTAAAGAAAGTTAATACAAGGCAGTTACTAATGTATTGTGATTGTCCGTATTTCCTCTTTTGCTGGCTTGATTTATTTTTCCATCACATTATACACTGCTCACTAGTGATGAGCGGCAGGTGCCATATTCGATTTCGACGAAATTCACGAATATTCGAACGAATATTCGTTTCATATTCGTCGACATCGAATATTCGTCATTATTCTAGTTACCGCGATTAATATGCGATTTAAATAATCGCGTATTGCGATTTTAACTTAAGGCTACTTTCCTATTGGTTTCATATCTAGAATTATAGCGAAGATGACAGATATGACGAATGTATTCGTCATATTCCTCAAAACGAAGATAACGAAGTATTCTACATCTTCGTTTTAGCAACCTATTCGTCAACTTCGCTAATTCTAGCAATCAAATAGGAAGGTTGACTATAGAGACAACTGTGTTTAATTCGCTATGCGATTATTTATATATTTTTTTAATAAATAGAATAATTATAATAATTATATCAAGTAATATAATTATTCTATTAAAAAAAAAATCGCATAGCTAATTTAACACAGCTGTCTCTATAGTCAACCTTCCTATTTGATTGCTAGAATTAGCGAGGTTGACGAATAGGTTGCTAAAACGAAGATGTAGAATACTTCGTTATCTTCGTTTTGAGGAATATGACGAATACATTCGTCATATTCGCTATTCGCTAATTCTACCAAGCCAACCATAAAGTTCCTTGCTCATGGAGCGTCCCCATCACCATGGGAACGTCTCCATATACTAAAATGTACTGTCGGATTTGAGGAATTACGTTGAAATCGCAATGCGATTAATTCAAGTTATATTAATCGCATTGCGATTTCAACTTAGAGCTGGGTTTATAATGGGTCAGCTTGCTAGAATGAACGGTTAACGAATATGGAATATAGCACAGCAGTGCTAAGTTGAATTCGCAATGCGATTAATTTAACTTGAAGTAATCGCATTACGATTTCAACTTAGCACTGCTAGTGCTATATTCCATATTTGTTAATTCTAGCCTATGTAAGATAGCAGTGCTAAGTTGAAATCGCAATGCGATTACTTCAAGTTAAATTAATCGCATTGCGAATTCAACTTAGCAGTGCTGCTATATTCCATATTCGTTAACTTCGTTCATTCTAGCAAGCTGACCCATTATAAACCCAGCTCTAAGTTGAAATCGCAATGCGATTAATATAACTTGAATTAATCGCTAAAAAAATTCGCTATTCGAATATTCGCGCTCAACACTACTGCTCACATCCAGGGGTTACAATCACCCTGCAATCCGTCATCGGAGGCCGTACACTATGAAAAAAGGCACCGCTTCTCTGGTGACCTGGGACCGTGGGAATGCACATAAGCCGCTACAGTGTGCAAGCATAGACACCGCTGCTGGATTTGCAGGGTGATTGTAACTATGGAAATGAGTATTGTATAATGTAACATAGTTACATAGTTTATAAGGCTGAAAAAGAACATCTGTCCATCCAGTTCAGCCTGCTATCCTGCAAGGTGATCCAGAGAAAGGAAAAAAACCCTGTAAGGTACAAGCCAATTTTCCTAACTTTAGAGGAAAAAAATTCCTTCCCGACTCCAATCAGAATAACTCCCTGGATCAACGACCCATCTCTAGTAACTAAAACCTGTAATATTATTACTAGAGGTGATTGAATTTCTTAAAAGTTCGATTCGGCTGATTCGACGAATTTCACAAAAAAATTTGCTTTGTGACGAATTACCCATTTTTTTTGTAAGTATCGGGTGCAATTACAGGGAGCTGCGATAGCGCCGCCCCCATCATTGTACCCCTCAGATGCTGTGTTCATACATGATCGTGGCATCTGAGTGTAAAAGTAACAATAAAAAAAAAAAAAGAAATCAAACTTACCGCCTCCATTTGCTCACGATGGGCTGGCCGCCACCATCTTGCTTGAAGATCTCGGGCAAAATCCTAAGCAGCACGAGAGTACGTCATCACGCCAGCTGCCGTGGTGATGTATGATGTCATCACCCCGGCCGGCGTGATGATGTAATCTCGCGCCACACGGGATTTTGGCCGAGATTGTCAAGAAAGATGCAGGCTGGCGGCCTGTCGTGAGCAAATGAAGGAGGTAAGTTTCAATTGTTTTTTTTTTTTTTATACTGTTTCAGGTTAAATTGATTTGCTGACACGAAGCACGAGGAAATTTGTGGATAGTGATGGACGAACATCGGCCGTGAATGGCGCATTCGCATTGCGCCCATTAACTTTAATTGCAGGCGAACCTGAAAAATCCTTCAGGTCATATTTACAGCCACTAAATACTTACTAGAAGTGCACAAATAGTCCCACAACATGGACAGTAACATACCAGACATACCAGAGGGGATCACTGGCAAAAATTCCCACAAAAGATATGTATTTTAATCAGGGTCTATTTTTATGTGTCTTAAAGGGAAACTCTCAAAAATGTGCCCTGCTGGAGCCTAGAATTTTTTTATTTCCTATCGGTTTGATGTATACAAATGTGCAGCACTCCACATTTTTGTATCCTGCAGAGTCCAGTAAAAACGGATGCCACTGTACGGCATCAGTCTGAGGCATCTGTTAACGCATACATTGGTATGCATTAAATGGATGGAAACAATAGGATTTGAACCTAGCCTTGTGTCAGAATAAGCACCAGTTCCCAAGGGGAGCAGCATGGCAGAGAGGCCGCCATGTACTGACAGAGCGCTACCTGGCCCTGGTGGTCAGGGATGAGGGCTATGTTTCCCAAGGATCATTTTTCTACTGGGAAATACAGGGCACAGTATACTACACTGGAATCTATATAATATAAAGATATTAGCCCTACCCCCGAGTAATAATACAATTACGTGGTTATTTTATTATATAGAAATACGTCTACGTTAGGCATATTTCTGACACAGATTGTGGCGCAAAGGTCCTTAGCACCGCAATCTGCATATTTTTCACTTATATCAGGTCTAGAAAGGTGGCATGGGCAGGGAAAGGGATGCAGTTATGGCCATCCAGTTATTGGATACCACAGCCATACATTGACCGGATAACACCTCTGTACAGTGATCGGATAACACTGCCATACCATGACCGAATAAAAGGGAATAAGAGGGCACAGTACAGGGAATCACTAGGGGCACTGCACAGGGTGTGGTAAGAGGGCACAATACAGGGTATACGGGGGCACAGTACGGGATGAGGGGCACAGTACGGGATGTAGGGCACAGTCACATGACCCTGTGACATTAGAAGGTCCTTATGGTGAATGGGGTTCATACGCCACCATAATGAGAGGCAGAGGAGTGAGACAGGACAGGACACTCAAAGAGGGGCAAGCCAAGAGTTCCATGGCAAATTGTGCCAGCTCTGTCCACAGGTCAAGCCTGCACACCCAGTAGTCAAGGGGTTCCTGGCTTCTCAGAGCGTCTACATCGGCCGTTAACATGATGTAGTCTGACACCTGTCGGTCTAGGCGCTCCCTGAGGCTAGATCCGGAGAGCGGCTGTCGATGGATTGGCTGCAAGAATGATCTCATATCTGAAGTGACCAATACATCTTCAAACCGCCCTCTTTTTTCAGGTGCTGTAGGATTGGTACCTGCACGTGTTTCGCTGTGGGTGGAAATTCCTCTGCTAGTGCCCGCAACAGCAGAATGCAGCATCTGTTGCAGCATGAACTGGAAATGCTGCATTCTGCCAGCCCTCTGTGATGCTGATAACATGTCTGCTATTTTGTGTTTGTACCGGCGTCTAAGTACGTTGCCACCCAGTACAAGTCCTTGACCTTTATGCTTTTTATACGGGGGTCCCTCTTCAAACACTGGAGCATGAAGGCCCCGATTTGCACTAAATTGGAAGCGGTGGAGCGCCCTGGCTCCTGCTTATGTCCCAGGAGAATGTCGCCCTCGGTCTCCTCCCCCCAGCCACAGACAACACCAGGGATCCTGCTCTTCTTGCTCCTCCTCCTCCTCCTCCCCCAGCCACCATTCTACTCTCAGATGGAGTAGCCCCACTGGGAATTCATTCAGCATTGCAACTTCCTCATCTTCCAGCTCCTGCTCTTCGACGGCTTGATCAATGACACAACGCAATGCACACTCCAGAAAGAAGGCGTAAGGTACAATGTCACTGATGGCACCCTGGCTGTGACTGACCAGTTTGGTGATCTTATCAAATGGCTGCAGAAGTCTGCAAGAAACAAAGCTGCCCAGAACCTGTCCTATCGCAGAGTTCGTACAGGTAGTCCTTAACGGCACGTTTCTGCTGGAGCAGCCTATCAGGCATATACAAGGTGGCGTTCCAGCGCGTCGGGCTGTCACAAATCAGACATATGATGGACAAGTGGTGTTGCCACTGAACGTCTGCAAGGCGAGCCATGGTTGCGTAAGATCTTCTAAAATGGCCATAGATTTTCCTGGCCTGCCGCAAGACGTCCTGCACCCCAGGGAATTTGGCAATGAGTCGCTGCATGACTAAGTTCAGGACATGTGCCATGCAAGGCACTTGTGTCATTTTGCCCTATTTCAGCAGATTAGCACCGTTGTCGCACACCACTATACCAACTAACAAATTGAGTGGGGTAAGCCACTGATTGGCCTGTGACCGCAGAGCTGAAAGCAGTGCAGGATCGGTGTGGCTTTTGGCTTCCAGGCACAACAGCCGCAGCACAGCATGGCAACGTCTCACCTGGCACTTCGAATAGGTTCTTGGGAGCTTGGGGGGTGTAGCGGAAGAGCAGTAGCAGTGGAAAAGGAGGAGTCAGCCGAGGAGGAGACGAAGGATGGAGTAGAAGGAGGAGAAGAAGAGACATGCCTGCATGCAATCCATGGCGGTAACACCAAATCCACACGGGTGCCACGGGTTACATGCTTGACGGCAGTCAGAAGGTTCACCCAGTGGGCAGTAAAAGTTATGTACCTTCCCTGCCCGTGTTTGCTAGACCATGTGTCTGTGGTCAGATGTATCTTGGCATCGACACTGTGTGCCAGAGATATATTAACTTGCCGCTGAACATGGCCATATAGCTCAGGGATGCCCTTCTGGGAGAAATATTTCCTTCCATGGACCTTCCATTGTGGTGTGACAATGGCCACAAATTTCCTAAAGGCCTCTGAGTCCACCAATTTATATGGCAGTAGTTGCGGCCTAGCAGTTCCGACAAACCAGCGGTCAGCCATTGGGCTGGAAGATTATCTGGCATCATAAGTAGGAGACGCAACATGTGGAGCACCTGGAGTGTGGCTTTGTGGGTTCTGACAGCGTTGCTCCCACTGTTCTTGGTGATGGGAGGCCAGGTGCCTTCTTAAGGAGGTCGTCCCTAGGTGAGTATTGGGCTTACCGCAACTCATGCGTTGACAGCATAGGCTGTAGATGGCAACACTATTGTCAGCAGCTGACAAGTTAAAAAAAAGCCCACACTGCGGAGCCTCGAGTGGAGAGTCTATGGTGGTGGTGGTGTCTTTGGGGGTGCACGCAGCAGAGAGTGAGGATTGTGCAGATACAGAGGATGAGGAGGGTGCAGAAACGGAAGGCTGAGTGAGCCACTCAACCAACTCTGGGAGCCTTTTAAAGTTATCGCACAAGCCTTCTCCAACTTCCCACTGAGGCTCCAGCCTGGGGCACCTGCCCGAACCCTACCACCCCGGCAGAACAGCCACCCTCTTCCTCTGCCTGTCATTTTCTAAATTACCCTGTGCCTAAGTCGGTAGAGAAGAGCAGTATTTGTGGAAGAAGGTATATCTCAGGCCTCAATCAGTTGTTAGTTGAAGCAGGTATGTCAAAACCCGCAATATGTATTTTGTGGATGCAGGTATATGAACAACCTCAATCACTATTTTGTGGAAGCTGATATATGGCAGGCCTCAATCAGTTGTTAGTTGAAGCAGGTATATAACCGTCAAGCAGAAATTTTGTGGACGCAGGCATATGAAAAACCTCAATCACTATTTTGTGGAAGCTGATAGATCGCAGCCCTCAATCAGTATTTTCTGGAAGCATACAAATGCACTATAATATACTTTCTATGTTAGAAAGTATATTATAAGTATATAACACCCCTCTGTTAATCACACCTATCGATAGCACAACATTACCAGTCCTTAAAAGGACTTTTTGGCCCTATTAACTAGCATTTGGTGTCCCGAAGTACCTAACAGCCTGTCCCTGCTCCAAAATGCAACCACTCCCTACACTGGCAAAACACATATTTTAAAATGGCTGCCAGATCGGTTCTGTTATGGGGTTGAGAGTGTGTCCATGTGCTGAAATGTCTCAATTGGCTGTCCTGTCCCACCTGATGAATGTGTCAAGAGTCAAAGTTCGCGTAATGCAAAAAAATATGGCGTGCGCGAATATCGCCATATGTTCGCATGTTCGGCGAATCGCGAATGCACAAATTTCACCGTGAGATGACCACCAGACGAACCGCAAGGCCATCTCTACTCTTAACTCTTTTACTGAATTCACCATCACCAACTCCTCAGGCAGAAAGTTCCATAGTCTGTGATGTGATAGAAAAATGAATCAAGCCAGCAAAGGAGGCAATATGGACAATCACAATACATGTGGTCCTTGTATTAACTTTGTCCACATGATAAATGTAATTTGCTGTAATGAATAGAGTTGAAAGAACCCGAACTGTATAGTTCGTGTTCATACCGAATTTTAGGATGTTCGGGAGACGGACCCGAACCCGAACATTTTCATAAAGTTCAGGTTTGGGTCCGTTGTTCAGCGATTCTTCCCGCTATTTGAAAGGCTGCAGAACAGCCAATCAGCAAACGTTTCACATCTTTGCCCTAAGAAGCCATCACAGCCATGCCTACTAATAGCATGGCTGTGATTGGCTGAGTGCAGCATGTGACCCAGCCTCTTAATAAGCTGGAGTCCCGTAGTGCCGCACGTCACTCTGTTGCAGTTAGTATAGAGAAAGGTTGCTGCCGGTGCTCCCAGGAAAGAAATCTGTTGAACCTGGTGTGAAATCTTCAAGCTACAGCAATTATTGAGGGAGGGTCCTACTGCAATCCTACATTTTTGCTGCCGGTGCTCCCAGGAAAGAAATCTGTTGAACCTGGTGTGAAATCTTCAAGCTACAGCAATTATTGAGGGAGGGTCCTACTGCAATCCTACATTTTTGTACCCAGCCCTGAGCCCAGTGATACTGCAAAGTGTTTTTTTTTTAATCCATCTGTTACTGAGGTGGGGGTCGACGGCCATTTTAGCCACTGCAGTGTCCTTGGAACTGCATGTGACCTGTATGTGTGCCAGCCTGCCACAGATATCAGTCTAATCCTTTTTGGCAGCTCAGTGAAGGAAAAAAATCCTTTTTTCTGGCAGGTCAAGTCCCCTACATTACCTTTTGTATAATTTAGGGGTGACATAGTCCATTTCTGTAGTCTGAGGAAAAATCTGTATTGTGGTGCTATAGAGCAGTTGTGCATACAATGCACCTAAACGTATTTTCAATTTCAGCAGTGAAATAGTGCATCAGTGTATTTTTGGGAAAAAAGTGGTATTCCTGGTCCACAAAGCAATTTAAAATACACCGCCCAAATACATATTTTACATTTATGCAGTGAAATAGTGCATATGTGTATTATTGGTCAACAAAACCATTGTGCATACAGCGTACAATTTCCTATTTTAAATTTCAGCACTGAAATAGTGCATTAGTAAAAAAGCCGTGTTCTTGGTTCACAAAGTGGTTGTGCATACAGCATACACATACCTACGTTTAATTTTCAGCCGTTAACCACTTCAGCCCCCCTAGCTTAAACACCCTTAATGACCAGGCCACTTTTTACAATTCTGCACTGCGCTACTTTCACCATTTATTGCTCCGTCATGCAACTTACCACCCAAATGAATTTTACCTCCTTTTCTTCTCACCAATAGAGCTTTCATTTGGTGGTATTTCATTCTTGCTGACATTTTAACTTTTTTTGATATTTTGCTTTTTTTGACGAAATTTTTGCAAAAAATTGTCATTTTTCACTTTCTGTTTGAAAATTTGTCAAATAAAACTACATTTCTCTATAAATTTTTCTCTAAATTTATTGTTCTACATGTCTTTGACAAAAAAAAATGCAATAAGTGTATATTTATTGGTTTGGGTAAAAGTTATAGCTTTTACAAACTATGGTGCAAAAAAGTGAATTTCCGTACTTTGACTTTCTGAGCACCTGTCCTGTTTTCTGATGTACTACAATGCCCAGACAGTGGAAACACCCCATAAATGACCCCATTTCGGAAAGTAGACACCCTAAGGTATTCACTGAGGGGCATAGTGAGTTCATGGAAGTTTTTATTTTTTGTCACAAGTTAGCGGAAATGGATTTTTATTTTATTTTTTCCAAAAATTTCATTTTCAGCTAACTTGTGACAAAAAATAAAAACTTCCATGAACTCACTATGCCCATCAGCGAATACCTTATGGTGTCTACTTTCCGGAATGGGGTCACTTGTGGGGTATTTTTACTGCCCTGGCATTTTAGGGACCCCTAAAGCGTGAGAATACAAATGTGTAAAAATGCCCTGTGAAATCCTAAAGATACTCATTGGATTTAGGGCCCCTTTGCGCATCTTGGCTGCAAAAAAGTGGCACACATGTGGTATCGCCGTACTCAGGAGAAGTAGGGCAATGTGTTTTGGGGTGTATTTTTACATATACCCATGTTGGGTGAGAGAAATATCTCTGTAAATAGACAACTTTGTATAAAAACACATTGTCCTACTTCTCCTGAGTACGGCGATACCACATGAGTGACACTTTTTTGCAGCCAAGATGCGCAAAGGGGCCCTAAATCCAATGAGTACCTTTAGGATTTCACAGGGCAATTTTACGCATTTGGATTCCAATCTACTTCTCACACTTTAGGGGCCCCTAAAATGCCGGGACAGTAAAAATACCACACAAGTGACCCCATTCCGGAAAGTAGACACCCGAAGGTATTCCGTGAGGGGTATGGTGAGTTCATGGAAGTTTTTATTTTTTGTCACAAGTTAGCGGAAATTTACTTTTTTTTTTTTTTTCTTACAAAGTCTCATATTCCACTAACTTGTGACAAAAAATAAAATTTTACATGAACTCACCATACCCCTCACGGAATACCTTGGGGTGTCTGCTTTCTAAAATGGGGTCACTTGTGTGGTATTTTTACTGCCCTGGCATTTTAGGGGCCCCTAAAGCGTGAGAAGGAGTTTGGAATCCAAATGCGTAAAAATGTCCTGTGAAATCCTAAAGGTACTCATTGGATGCAAAAAAGTGCCACACATGTGGTATCGCCATACTCGGGAGAAGTAGGGAAATGTATTTTGGGGTGTATTTTTACATATACCCATACTTTGTGTGAGAAATATTGCTGTAAATGACAACTTTTTCAATTTTTTTATACAAAGTTGTCAATTTACAGAGATATTTCTGTCACCCAGCATGGGTATATGTAAAAATACACCCCAAACACATTGCCCTACTTCTCCTGAGTACGGCGATACCACATGTGTTCCACTTTTTTGCAGCCAAGATGCGCAAAGGGGCCCAAATTCCAACGAGTACCTTTAGGATTTCACAGGGCATTTTTACGCATTTGGATTCTTTACTTCTTCTCACGCTTTAGGGGCCCCTAAAATGCCAGGACAGTATAAATACCCCACAAGTGACCCCAATTTGGAAAGTAGGCATCCTAAGGTATTCGCTGATGGGCATAGTGAGTTCATGGAAGTTTTTATTTTTTGTCACAAGTTAGTGGAAATAGAATTTTTTTTTTTTTTTTTTACAAAGTCTCATATTCCACTAACATGTGACAAAAAATTAAATTTTACATGAACTCACCATACCCCTCACGGAATACCTTGGGGTGTCTACTTTCTAAAATGGGGTCACTTGCGTGGTATTTTTACTGCCCTGGCATTTTAGGGGCCCCTAAAGCGTGAGAAGGAGTTTGGAATCCAAATGCGTAAGAATGTCCTGTAAAATCCTAAAGGTACTCATTGGTTTTAGGGCCCCTTTGCGCATCTTGGCTGCAAAAAAGTGGCACACATGTGGTATTGCCGTACTCAGGAGAAGTAGGGCAATGTGTTTTGGGGTGTATTTTTACATATACCCATGCTGGGTGTGAAAAATATCTCTGTAAATGTCAACTTTTTCCATTTTTTTATACAAAGTTGTCAATTTACAGAGATATTTTTCACACCCAGCATGGGTATATGTAAAAATACACCCCAAAACACATTGCCCTACTTCTCCCGAGTATGGCGATACCACATGTGTGCCACTGTTTTGCAGCCAAGATGCACAAAGGGGCCCCAATTCCAATAAGTACCTTTTAGGAGGGCATTTTACGCATTTTTCTTCTCACGCTTTAGTGCCCCTAAAATGCCAGGGCAGTATAAATACCCCAAATAAGACCCCATTTTAGGAAGAAGACACCCCAAGGTAATCTGTGAGGGGCATGGCGAGTTCATAAATTTTTTATTTTTTTTTGGCACAAGTTAGCGGAATTCGATTTTTTTGTTTTTTCTCACAAAGTCTCCCTTTCCGCTAACTTGTGACAAAAAGTTCAATCTTTCATGGACTCAATATGCCCCTCAGCAAATACCTTGGGGTGTCTTCTTTCCAAAATGGGGTCACATGTGAGGTTTTTGTACTGCTCTGGCATTTGAGGGTCTCCGCAATCATTACATGTATGGCCAGCATTAGGAGTTTCTGCGATTCTCCTTATATGGAGCATACAGGTAATGAGATTTTTTTTCCGTTCAGCCTCTGGGCTGAAAGAAAAAATGAACGGCACAGATTTCCTCATTCGCATCAATCGATGTGGATGAAAAAATTCTGACAAAAAATATGCAAGAAAAAAAAGAGGGGCCTGGCGATTGCCAGGACATAGGGGCTCTGCCCAAACATCCATACCCACTTCAGCTCCTATGTCCTGGCAAACGTGATTTCTCCATTCACATCGATCAATCGATCGCTGTGGAGGAAGACATCTTTGCCAGATTTTTGATACAAAATGTTTGCCAAACCATATGAACTCCAACACCTCTCCTCAGCTCATATGCCTGGGCAAACGTACCTGTCCTGCAGAGGAGAAATCTCGTCTTGCAGCGCCGCATACACCGACTTCACGTGTCTTCTGACAGCAGCGCAATACTTCTCTCAGAATTCACATCAGTGCTGCGGCGTTTTCGTCGGTTGGTCCGTTGGTCTACCTGGAAAATAAAGATTTTTTTTTCTTGCTACCTGTTTAATTTTTTTTTTTTTAACCATTTCACGCTTTATTTTCCTAGCAGAAACCTCTCCTTTCCCACGGGACAATGTGTAAAGTGTAAATCGCACTGAGATGGTGCGAAGTACATTATGCACTTTATCCCAAGTAAAGGAGAGGTTTCTACCGTTTCACACTTCTGCAGTAGCACACCAGCACCGTTCCCTATGTGTTAGGGTCTCTCAAAACCTAGTATCTTGAGAGACCCTAGAGCCTGAGTGGATAAACTACCTGTGTTGTGCTGGCCCTATGTCCCTAAGTGTACCTGAGTGTGGTACTTCCGGAAACACTCTCCTAGGCATAGGGCAGGGTGGTCAGGACAGTCAGGACAGAAATAACGGGTGTCACGCCTTATTCCACTCCTGCTACAGACACGACATCTTTTTCGAGGTGACGGTTGGGTTGAGGTACCAGCAACGACATTGGGGAAATGTCGCTCGTGTAGACGGCTCACTACACTGGTGGTTGGGGCCACGGAACCTCCTGGATACAGGAGGTTCTCGATGATCTCTTCCTGAAATTTGAGGAAGGATCCTGTTCTGCCAGCCTTACTGTAGAGAACAAAACTGTTATATATAGCCAATTGAATCAAATATACAGACACCTTCTTATACCAGCGTCTGGTCCTGCGGGAAAGCAAATAAGGGGCCAACATCTGGTCGTGGAAGTCCACCCCTCCCATGTGGAGGTTATAGTCGTGGACGGAGAGGGGCTTTTCAACTACACTGGTTGCCCGTTCAATTTGGACTGTCGTGTCTGCGTGAATGGAGGAGAGCATGTAAACGTCACGCTTGTCTCTCCATTTCACCGCGAGCAGTTCTTGGTTACACAATGCAGCCCTCTCCCCCCTTGCGAGACGGGTGGTAAGGAGCCGTTGGGGGAAGCCCCGGCGACTAGGTCGCGTGGTGCCACAGCAGCCAATCTGTTCTAGGAACAAATGCCTGAAGAGGGCCACACTTGTGTAGAAATTGTCCACATAAAGATGGTACCCCTTGCCGAATAAGGGTGACACCAAGTCCCAGACTATCTTCCCACTGCTCCCCAGGTAGTCAGGGCAACCGACCGGCTCCAGGGTCTGATCTTTTCCCTCATAGATCCGAAATTTGTGCGTATAGCCTGTGGCCCTTTCACAGAGCTTATACAATTTGACTATGAGGGGCCAAATTTTGTGGAGCCAGTCAAAAGCTGGGTGGCCTCTGGGACGGGAGGTGCTGTTCTCGCTAAAGTGCAGGAAACGCAGGATGGTCTCAAATTGTGTCCTGGACATGGCAGCAGAGAACATGGGCATGTGATGAATTGGGTTCGTGGACCAATATGACCGCAATTCATGCTTTTTGGTTAGGCCCATGTTGAGGAGAAGGCCCAGAAAAGTTCTAAATTCGGAAACTTGGACTGGTTTCCACCAGAAAGCCTGGGCATAAGAGCTTCCCGGGTTGGCGGTTATAAATTGAGTGGCATACCGGTTTGTTTCTGCCACGACTAAGTCATAGAGCTCCGCAGTGAAGAACAGCTCAAAAAATCCCAGCGCCGATCCTATCTGAGCTGTCTTCACCCGAACTCCTGACTGGGCTGTGAAAGGGGGAACTAATGGTGCGGCTGAAGTTGGGGGCTGCCAATCAGGATTTGCCAGCACCTCAGGGACTCTAGGGGCTCTACGGGCCTGTCTGCGCGGTGGCTGCGACGGGGGAATTACTGCACGTGCCACCGTACCAGCTTCAACTGCCCTTCTGGTGCTCGCCACTTCACCATGTTGTACGGCAGTGCTGGTAGAAGGTCCAGGACGGTCTGCGCTGCTGGTGCATGCCTCACCACGTAATCCGGCAGCGCCAGCCCCACTCTGCTGCCCATGAAACGGATCCTGCGCTACCTGCAGTCTAGCGACACGGGGCCGGGTACGCCTGGTGCTATCAGGGACCTCAACCTCCTCGTCCGAACTTTGGGTCAGACTGCCACTGCTTTCTACAGGTTCGTATTCTGACCCGCTAGATTCGTCAGATGAGGGTTCCCATTCCTCATCCGACTGGGTCAGAATCCTGTAGGCCTCTTCAGAGGAATACCCCTTGTTTGACATTTGGGCGACTAAATTTAGGGGGTATTCCCTGAGACTACCCAAGAAAAAGAGCAAGCCTGTCTTACAAATGGGAGGGTAGCGAAGTACAGAAGCCGCTGCGATTGATAAAAAAGATCAAAACTGATTTTTTTATCGCCGCAGCGCTTGTGAAGTGATTGTGCAGTGATAAAAAAAAAAAAAAATTTTGTCACTGCAGCGGGGCGGGCGTGGGTGAACGCAGGTGTGGGCGACCGATCAGGTCTGATCGGGCAAACACTGCGTTTGGGGTGGAGGGCGAACTAAGGTGACACTAGTACTATTATATATCTGACCGTGATCAGTTCTGATCACTTACAGATACTATAAAAGTACAAACGCTGATTAGCGCTACGCTAATCAGCGAATCAGTGACTGCGGTGCGGTGGGCTGGGCGCTAACTAACTACCTACCAAAGGGACCTAAACTAACCTAAACCTAGCAGTCAATACTAGTGAAAAAAAAGTGACAGTTTACACTGATCACTTTTTTCCCTTTCACTAGTGATTGACAGGTGACAGGGGTGATCAAGGGGTTAATTTGGGTGATGGGGGCTGATCAGGGGCTAGTGTGTGGTGCTTGGGTGTACTCACTGTAGATGTGTGCTCTCTCCTGGGTCCAACCGACGAAAAGGACCCAGGAGAGGGCACAGAAGCCATTTAACACATTATATTTATAAATATAATGTGTTAAATGGCCTGCGATTCGTTTTTTTAAAAAATCATCAGCCTGCCAGCAATGATCATTGGCTGGCAGGCTGATGAACTATAGTTGAACTTGTTCCCTAACTTATCCCCGCCGCGCAGTGCGCATGCGCGGCGGCATCGGCACGAAATCTCGCATCTCGCGAGATGACGCGCCGATGCGTCGTATCAGAACTACAGGACCGCCCGCAGGACGCATCCCTGCGTTAGGCGGTCCTATAGTGGTTAAATAGTGCATTTGTGAATTTTGGGGAAAAAAGCCATGTTCTTGGTCCACAAAGCAGTTGTTTATACGGCGAACAAATACCTATTTTAAATTGCAGCACTGAAATAATGCATTACTATATTTTAGGGGGAAAAAGCCATGTTCTTGGTCCACAAAGCAGTTGTGCAAACAGCGTACAAATACCTACGTTTAATTTTCAGCACTGAACTAGTGCATTAGCGTGTTTTAGGGAAAAAAAGCCATGTTCTTGGTCCAGAAAACAATTGTGCATACAGCGTACAAATACCTATTTTAAATTTCATCACTGAAATAGTGCATTAGTCTGTTTTAGGGAAAAAAGCTGTGTTCTTGGTCCACAAAGCAGTTGTGCATACAGCGTACAAATACCTACATTTAATTTTCAGCCGTTAAATAGTGCATTTGTGAATTTTGGGGGAAAACGCATTATTCCTGGTCCACAAAGCAGTTTAAAATACACCCCCCAATACCTATTTACATTTCTGCAGTGAAGTAGTGCATTCAGTGTATTTTTGGGGGAAAAAATCCTGGTCCACAAAGCAGTTGTGCATACAGCAGACAAATACCTATTAAATTGTTTTCTGGTTAAAGCTTATAGTGGCCTATTTCAGTCCAACAAGAAATATATATTCTCAGGTCACTTCTGCAGTTATTTCTAGTGAAAGTGTATAGGGGCATATTTCAGTAAAAAAAGAAAAATATATAAGCACTGCAGTTTTGCAGTTATTTCAGGTGAAAGTGTATAGGGGTATATTTCAGTTCTACTAGAAAAATATAGATGCACTGCACTGTTGCAGTTATTTCTGTTGAAAGCGTATAGGGGAGTATTTCAGTACTTCAAGAAATATATATACAGTACGCACTTCACTCTAATTTTTTTCTGGTCAAAGCGTATAGTGGCCAATTTCAGAGCAATAAGAGATATACTGTATTTTCTCAGTGCATTGCTGCCGTGATTTCTGTTGAAAGCGTATAGGGGATTATTTCAGTACTTCAAGAAATATATATAAGCATTTCACTCTATAATTTTTTTCTGGTCAAAGCGTATAGTGGACTAATTAAGTCCAACAAGAAATATATATTTTCACTTCACTGCTGGTTATTTCTGGTGAAAGGGTATAGGGGCGTATTACAGTAAAAAAAGAAAAATAAATATATACGCACTGCACTGTTTCAGTGATTTCTGTTGAAAGTGTATAGGGGCATATTTCAGTATTTCAAGAAATATATATGCGGACTTCACCCTAATTTTTTTCTGGTCAAAGCGTATAGGGTCATATTTTAGTACAAAAAGAAAAAAATATTCTCAGTGCTTTTCCGCAGTTAATTGTGGTGAAAGCTTTTAGTGGCCTATTTCAGTACAAAAAGAAAATCATATTCGTCGCTTTTAGGGGTGATTTAATTTTTGTTTAATTTGTTTAGTTCATCTACAAGTATGTCAGGAAGAGAAGTGCCAGGCCATGCACAGAGAAGTGGCAGAGGTCTGAATGTTTCTGGCACAAGCAGAGGTCACAGCAGAGCAAGGGGTCGTGGCAGCAGTAGTCGTAGCGAGAGGACTTAGCTCCCATTGTCATCTAGCTGTCGTGTCTTAACCCGAAACCCAGTGGCTCTTGATTGGTTAACTCAGTCATCCACGTCATCCCAAGTGACATAAGACGCCCCTAGCCAACAGTCGGTGGGTTTGTCAGACCCAACCCTTAGTTGGCATGGCCCGGGAGCAGGCCCTGTGCCTCACCTGTGCTAAACCTGCCTCTCGTCTTTTCTGTTTTCTCTACACAAGAAGTATGCAGTGGGCTCAGTTTCACTTTTCAGCGAGGAAGACCTACTAGAGGACAGTCAGCAGCTACTGCCCAGCCAAGATGTGGAGGAGACATCCGCCGCCTCTGCCGCTAGGTGGGCAAGTACTGATAAGGAGAGCGGCACGGGAGCTTGTGTTGCAGGTGGTTAGGCTCCTGACCCAGAGGCCGTTGAGGAGGACATCAGTGATGTGCAGACACTACTAGATGATGATGAAGCTGATCACACTTGGGAGCCAGGTGAAGAAGTGGCTTTGTCATCATCAGGAGAAGAGGGTGGCAGCTTGCCCGTCAGGCAGCGGCTGAGCCAGCGGCAAGTCAGCAGGGTGGCAGCAGTGGGAGGTTGGGAACCAAACGGGCACGGGGTAGACACCCACTTTGCAGCAGCCTACCTGCCCGGAAATGAGTGGTGCACGGGTTCATGGAAGCAGCAGCATTAGCAATCAGCCAGTGAGTAGTGTTGGGGGGAAAATCAGGTACTCGGCGGTGTGGCTGTTTTAGATGCAAGAGGTCGAAATGGCCATATGTAGAATACGGTTTTTAACATAATTCGCCACAAAAATATTCGGATCGAATTTAATTTTTCCTGAAAAATTTGGCGGACCAGCGAATTGAATTTTTGAAAAATTCGCTCATAGTGTTGAGCGAACAGTTCGAGCATCGTTCGGGTTCGTACCGAATTTTGGGGTGTCCGGCCCCCACCCGAACCCGGACATTTTCAAAAAAGTTCGTTCGGGTCCGTTGTTCGTCGATTTGTTCCCGCTTTCTGAAGGGCTGCACAGCAGCCAATCAGCTAGCGTTTTACTTCTTGCCCTAAGAGCCCATCACAGCAATGCCGACTAATGGCATGGCTGTGATTGGCCAAGTGCAGCATGTGACCCAGCCTCTATTTAAGCTGGAGTCACGTAGTGCCGCACGTCACACTGCTCTGATTAGTGTAGGGAGAGGAGGCAGCTCGATCTACAGCTGAGAATCATTGAACTTCTGCTAGTTACTTGCTCGCAGGTTTTTAGGCTGCACAGAGCGTTTTTCTGTCACTTATTTTCTGGGCTGATCGGCGGCCATTTTATGACTTGTGGTGCACCAGAAGAAGCTGCCATCAAGTCCATCAATACATCAATACTAGTTTTTTTTTGCTATATCCTACATCAGGGGCTTGGCTGTGCTAATTGTCACCCCTAGAAACTCAGGATAGCAATTTCTATATTTTATTAAGGGGTTAAATACAATTGCCCAAATACCAATCCCCTAAATCTGGTGTTCCAGCTTTGGCTAGACAAGTATAATACTGTCTGCTGTCTGGCAAAGGATAGATTATTTTCTGGGGTTAAATTCAATTGCCAAAATAGCAATACCATAAATCAGTGGTTTCAGCTGTGGCTGGCAAAATAGAATAGTGTCCGAGGTAACGCACACACGTACAGACGCATCGCATACTCGATTCTTGAATAGTTGTATTATCGCGATAATAAAACTAACAGTGTAAAGTTGACTGTATTGCTCTAAGTTATATTCGCGTACGAATGTAACTTCTATTACAGCACACCAATACTAAAACTGACTAAGAGACAGCTTTAAGTTCTATTCAAACGTGATTGCAACTTTGGAACTTAAAGTGGTGTACGATTTTAAAAGTTGAGTACTAAAAAGTTGGAATCGCAATGCGATTCTTATGTATTTGCTTAATCGCTTTGCGATTACAACTTTGAGCTACCGATCACCATGGGAACGCCTCCTCCAGTAGAATGTACTGTCAGATGATAAGTATAATACTGTCTGCTGTCTGGCAAGGATAGATTATTTTCTGGGGTGAAATTCAATTGCCAAAATAGCAATACCATAAATCAGTGGTTTCAGCTGTGGCTGGCAAAATAGAATAGTGTCCGCCAAAACATATATTTTGTTCTGGGGTGAAATTAATCTTGCAAAATAGCAATACCCTGATTCTGGTGTCCCAGCAGTTGCAGGCCAGATTTCATAGTGTCTGCTAAAACACATATTTTGTTCTGGGGTGAAATTAATTTTGCAAAATAGCAATACCCTAAATCTGGTGTCCCAGCAGTTGCAGGCCAGATTTCATAGTGTCCGCTAAAACATATATTTTGTTCTGGGATGAAATTAATATGGCAAAATAGCAATACCCTGATTCTGGTGTCCCAGCAGTTGCAGGCCAGATTTCATAGTGTCTGCTAAAACATATATTTTGTTCTGGGGTGAAATTAATCTGGCAAAATAGCAATACCCTGAATCTGGTGTCCCAGCAGTTGCAGGCCAGATTTCATAGTGTCTGCCAAAACACATATTTTGTTCTGGGGTGAAATTAATTTAGCAAAATAGCAATACCCTGAATCTGGTGTCACAGCAGTTGCAAGCCAGATTTCATAGTGTCCGCTAAAACATATATTTTGTTCTGGGGTAAAATTAATCTGGCAAAATAGCAATACCCTGATTCTGGTGTCCCAGCAGTTGCAGGCCAGATTTCATAGTGTCTGCCAAAACACATATTTTGTTCTGGGGTGAAATTAATCTGGCAAAATAGCAATACCCTGATTCTGGTGCCCCAGCAGTTGCAGGCCAGATTTCATAGTGTCCGCTAAAACATATATTTTGTTCTGGGGTGAAACTCAATTCCTAAAATAGCAATACAATAAATCAGTGGTTTCAGCTGTGGCTGGCAAAATAGAATAGTGTCCGCCAAAACATATATTTTGTTCTGGGGTGAAATTAATCTGGCAAAATAGCAATACCCTGATTCTGGTATCCCAGCAGTTGCAGGCCAGATTTCATAGTGTCCGCTAAAACATATATTTTGTTCTGGGGTGAAATTAATCTGGCAAAATAGAATTCCCTGAATCTGGTGTCCCAGCTGTTCCAGGCCACGTTTCATAGTGTCTTGCAAAACGTATATTTTGTTCTGGGCTGAAATTCAATTGCCAAAATAGCAATACCCTGAATCTGGTGTCCCAGCTGTTGCAGGCCAGGATTCATAGTGTCCGCAAAAACATATATTTTGTTCTGGGGTGACATTCAATTGCCAAAATAGCAATACCCTGAATCTAGTGTCCCAGCAGTTGCAGGCCACGTTTCATAGTGTCTTGCAAAACATATATTTTGTTCTGGGGTGACATTCAATTGCCAAAATAGCAATACCCTGAGTCTGGTGTCACAGCTGTTGCAGGCCAGGATTCATAGTGTCCGCAAAAACATATATTTTGTTCTGGGGTGACATTTAATTGCCAAAATAGCAATACCCTGAATCAGGTGTCCCAGCTGTTGCAGGCCAGGATTCATAGTGTCCGCAAAAACATATATTTTGTTCTGGGGTGACAATCAATTGCCAAAATAGCAATACCCTGAATCTTTTGTCCCAGCTGTTGCAGGCCAAGTGTAAATCTGTCCATAAAAGGATACCTTTCATCCAGGGCCTAAATACTAGCCCTAAAAGAGATATTCCCCTAAATCAGTGGTTACTGCTGTGCCTGGATTTGTGTAATATGCTACATAAACAAATAGGTAGATAGTTAGGTGCCAGTAAAAAAAGGCCTACATTTGAAATCAATACATTGGGCCAAATATTTTTTTCCTTATTGTGGTGCTTGGTGAACGGTAACAATGAGGAAAACATCTAGTAAGGGACGCGGACGCGGTCGTGGTGGTGTTAGTGTACCCTCTGGTGCTGGGAGAGGACGTGGCCATTCTGCCACAGCCACACGTCCTAGTGAACCAACTACCTCAGGTTCCAGTACCCGCCAGAATTTGCAGCGATATTTGGTGGGGCCCAATGCCGTTCTAAGGATGGTAAGGCCTGAGCAGGTAAAGGAGCTAGTCAATTGGGTGGCCGACAGTGGATTCAGCATGTTCACAACATTATCTCCCACCCGTCTTCTGCAGAATGCGCACAGGTGGCACCTGAAAACCAAGCCCATCAGTCTGTCACATTACCCCCATGCATATCATGGAAACTGTCAGAGCCTCAAGTTATGCAGTAGTCTCTTATGCTGTTTGAAGACTCTGCTGGCAGGGTTTCCCAAGGAAATCCAACTAGCCCTTCCCCAGTGGTGGAAGACATAGAAGGCACTGATGCACAACCACTGATTCTTCCTGATTATGGGGAAATGGGAATACCACCTCATCGGAGTCCGAACGTCTCTGATGATGACGAAACACAGGTGCCAACTGCTGCGTCTTTCTGCAGTGTGCAGACCGAAAAGGAGGTCAGGGAGGAAGACTGTGTGGAAGACGATGCAGGGGACAATGAGGTCCTAGACCCCACATGGAATGAAGGTCGTGCCACTGACTTTCATAGTTCAGAGGAAGAGGCAGTGGTGAGACCGAGCCAACAGCTTAGCAAAAGTGGGAGCAGGGGGCAAAAGCAGAATAGCCGCCGCCAAGAGAGTTCGCCTGCTACTAGCCACCTCCACCAGGCACCGAGCACCCCAAAGGCAGCTTCAAGGAGTTCCCTAGCATGGCACTTCTTTAAACAATGTGCTGACAACAAGACCCGAGTGGTTTGCACGCTGTGCCATCAGATCCTGAAGCGAGGCATTAACGTTCTGAACCTTAGCACAACCTGCATGACCAGGCATCTACATGCAAAGCATGAACTGCAGTGGAGTAAACACCTTAAAAGCAAGGAACTCACTCTGGCTCCCCCTGCTCCCTCTTCTGCTGCTGCCTAGGCCTCTTCCTCCGCCTCAGGAGGAATGTTGGCACCTGCCGCCCACCAAACAGAGGATGTACCACCGACACCACCACCTGCGTCACCAAGCATCTCCACCATGTCACACGGCAGCGTTCAGCTCTCCATCTCACAAACCTTGGAGAGAAAGCGTAAATTCCCACCTAGCCACCCTCGAGCCCTGGGCCTGAATGCCAGCATTTCTAAACTACTGGCCTTTGAAATGCTGTCATTCAAGCTGGTGGACACAGACAGCTTCAAACAGCTGATGTCCATGGCTGTCCCACAGTATGTTGTTCCCAGCCGCCACTACTTCTCCAAGACAGCCGTGCCTTCCCTGCACAACCAAGTATCCGATAAAATCAAGTGTGCACTGCGCAACGCCATCTGTGGCAAGATCAACCTAGCCACAGATACGTGGACCAGTAAGCACGGCCAGGGATGCTATATCTCCCTAACTGCACACTGGGTAAATGTAGTGGCGGCTGGGCTGCAGGCGGAGAGTTCCTTGGCGCACGTCCTTCTGCCGCCAAGGATCGCAGGGCATCATTCTTTGCCTGCTGTAGCCTCCTCCTCCTACTCGACTTCTTCCTCCTCTGCTTCCACCAGCTCATCCAGTCAGCCACACACCTTCACCACCAACTTCAACACAGCCCGGGGAAAATGTCAGCAGGCCATTCTGAAACTCATATGTTTGGGGGACAGGCCCCACACCACGCAGGAGTTGTGGCGGGGTATTGAACAACAGAACGACGAGTGGTTTCTGCCGGTGGGCCTCAAGCCCGGCCTGGTGGTGTGCGATAATGGGCGAAATCTTGTAACAACTCTGGGACTAGCCGGTTTGATGCACATCCCTTGCCTGGCGCATGTGCTGAATTTGGTGGTGCAGAAGTTCATTCACTAAAACCCCGACATGTCAGAGCTGCTGCATAAATTGAGGGCCGTCTGTGCGCGTTTCCGGCGTTCACATCCTGCCGCTGCTCGCCTGTCTGCGCTACAGCGGATCTTCGGCCTTCCCGCTCACCGCCTCATATGCGACGTGCCCACCAGGTGGAACTCCACCTTGCACAAGCTGGAGAGACTGTGCTAGCAGCAGCAGGCCATAGTGGAGTTTCAGCTGCAGCACGCACGCGTCAGTCGCACTGCGGAACAGCACAACTTCACCACCAATGATTGGGCCTCCATGCGAGACTTGTGTGCCCTGTTGCGCTGTTTCGAGTACTCCACCAACATGGCCAGTGGCGATGACACCGTTATCAGCGTTACAATACCACTTCTATGTCTCCTTGAGAAAACGCTTAGGGTGATGATGGAAGAGGAGGTGGCCCAGGAGGAGGAGGAGGAATAGGGGTCATTTTTAGCACTTTCAGGCCAGTCTGTTAGAAGTGGCTCAGAGGGAGGTTTTTTGCAACAGCAGAGGCCAGGTACAAATGTGGCCAATAAGTGCCCACTACTGGAGGACGAGGAGGATGAGGAGGAGGTGGAGGAGGATGAGGATGAAGCAGTTTCACAGCGGGGTGGCACCCGACACAGCTCAGGCCCATCACTGGTGCGTTGGTGGGGGGATACAGAGGACGATGACGATACGCCTCCCACAGAGGACAGCTTGTCCTTACCTCTGGGGAGCCTGGCACACATGAGCGACTACATGCTGCAGTGCCTGCGCAACGACAGCAGAGTTGCCCACATTTTAACGTGTGCGGACTACTGGGTTGCCACCCTGCTGGATCCCCGGTACAAAGACAATGTGCCCACCTTACTTCCTGCACTGGAGCGTGATAGGAAGATGCGCGAGTACAAGCGCATGCTGGTAGAGGCGCTCCTGAGAGCATTCCCAAATGTCACAGGGGAACAGGTGGAAGCCCAAGGCGAAGGCAGAGGAGTAGCAAGAGGTCACCAACGCAGCTGTGTCACGGCCAGCTCCTCTGAGGGTAGTGTTAGCATGGCATAAATGTGGAAAAGTTTTGTCTCCAAGCCACAGCTAACTGCACCACCACCTGATACAGAACGTGTTAGCAGGAGGCAGCATTTCACTAACATGGTTGAACAGTACGTCTGCACACCCCTCCACGTACTGACTGATGGTTCAACCCATTCAACTTCTGGGTCTCCAAATTGGCCACGTGGCCAGAGTTAGCATTTTATGCCTTGGAGGTGCTAGCCTGCCCGGCGGCCAGCGTTTTGTCTGAACGTGTATTCAGCACGGCAGGGGGCGTCATTACTGACAAACGCAGCCGCCTGTCCACAGCCAACGTGGACAAGCTGACGTTCATAAAAATGAACCAGGCAAGGATCCCACAGCACCTGTCCCTCCCTTGTGCAGAATAGACATTTATAACTGCCTCCTCCTCAACCATGTATTCTTGTACTCCGGGGCACTTCTTTATTGAATCCTCATTTTTTTAACTTTACGCATGATCTTGCGGTGCAACCCAAAGTTGAATGAACCTCTCCTCTTTCTGGGTGGTGGGGCCGAAATAACTGAGAGTGGCCTTCTCCGGTGGTGTTGATATGACGCATGATTCCTTGCTGTGGGACCTCTCTCCTCTGTCTGGGTGCTGGGCCTAAATAACTGAACGTGGCCTTCTCCAGTGGTGGTTGATATGACGCATGATTCCTTGCTGTGGGACCTCTCTCCTCTGTCTGGGTGCTGGGCCTAAATAACTGAAAGTGGCCTTCTTCAGTGGTGGTTGATATGACGCATGATTCCTTGCTGTGGGACCTGTATCCTCTTTCTGGGTGATGGGCTGAAATAACTGAGAGTGGCCTTCTCTGGTGGTGGTTGATATGACGCATGATTCCTTGCAGTGGGACCTCTCTCCTCTGTCTGGGTGCTGGGCTGAAATAACTGAGAGTAGCCTTCTCCGGTGGTGGTTGATATGACGCATGATTCCTTGCTGTGGGACCTGTATCCTCTGTCTGGGTGCTGGGCCTAAATAACTGAGAGTGGCCTTCTCTGGTGGTGGTTGATATGACGCATGATTCCTTGCAGTGGGACCTCTCTCCTCTGACTGGGTGCTGGGGCCTAAATAACTGAAAATGGCCTTCTCCAGTGGTGGGTGATATGACACATGATTCCTTGCTGTGGGACCTCTCTCCTCTATCTGGGTGCTGGGGCCGAAATCACTGAAAGTGGCCTTCTCCAGTGGTGGGTGATATGACGCATGATTCCTTGCTGTGGAACCTGTATCCTCGGTCTGGGTGCTGTGCCGAAATAACTGAAAGTGGCCTTCTCCAGTGGTGGGTGATATGACGCATGATTCCTTGCTGTGGGACCTGTATCCTCTGTCTGGGTGCTGGGCTGAAATAACTGAGAGTGGCCTTCTCCGGTGGTGGGTGATATGACGCATGATTCCTTGCTGTGGGACCTCTCTCCTCTGTATGGGTGCTGGACTGAAATAACTGAGAGTGGCCTTCTCTGGTGGTGGGTGAAATGACGCATGATTCCTTGCTGTGGGACCTCTCTCCTCTGTCTGGGTGCTGGGCCGAAATAACTGAAAGTGGCCTTCTCCGGTGGTGGGTGAAATGATGCATGATTCCTTGCTGTGGGACCTCTCTCCTCTGTCTGGGTGCTGGGCCGAAATAACTGAAAGTGGCCTTCTCCAGTGGTGGTTGATATGATGCATGATTCCTTGCTGTGGGACCTCTCTCCTCTGTCTGGGTGCTGGGCCGAAATAACTGAGAGTGGCCTTCTCCGGTGGTGGTTGTTATGATGCATGATTCCTTGCTGTGGGAACTCTCTCCTCTGTCTGGGTGCTGGGGCCGAAATAACTGAAAGTGGCCTTCTCCAGTGTTGAGTGATATGACGCATGATTCCTTGCAGTGGGACCTGTCTCCAATTGATATTGGTTAAATTTTATTTATTTTATTTTATTTCATTTCCCTATCCACATTTGTTTGCAGGGGATTTACCTACATTTTGCTGCCTTTGGCAGCCCTCTAGCCCATTCCTGGACTATTTTACAGCCTTTTTAGTGCCTAAAAGTTCGGGTCCCCATTGACTTCAATGGGGTTCGGGTTCGGGATAAAGTTCAAAAACAATTAATTAGTCACCAGTGAATATCCTATGGTACTACGCTGCAGGTCTTATATGTGTGCGGAGATCAGTTCACACTTTGCGATATATAGAGAATGGGGTTAAGACCGCGCGTCCAACAATTAGGTTTCTACTTCTTTTAGGAGAAAAAGATCCAAGGTGGAGTCAAATCCCAGATGCCTTCACCTCATAAAGGGCTCTGCGGATATCCAGAAATACATATAATCGTGAAATACCGTTGAGACACTTTCCCCACTCAGTTTCACCAGTCTACTTACTAGATGCCGGCAGATCTTATGCAGTGGTAAATCTCAATTATGGTGTCTTTCTTCATCGATATAAATACTTCATGCACTATAAGGCAATAAAACACTCCGCTGGTGCAGTAAGTCCTTAAAACATTGTTGCCACTTTTTATTATATACTCACAAGAGTCAGAAATACAACAGCCTTAAACACATCCAGTCGCTTGCCCAACCCGGGTTTCACTCACAGAGCTTCGTCAGGGCGTCTACTTCCTCCCCCACCCCCTCCTCTTTTTAAACCATTTCCTGCTCTTTTTAACCCTTACGTATCAAGGATAAAATATTTAAAATACCTATTTCGATGGGAACTATAAAGAATTATTCGCATGATGCGATTTCTCCTCACTAAATTATTCGCATGATGCGATTTTTTCCACTAAAAAACTATTTTAAGCATGCCTGCTCACAAACTTGATCTAATGTCAAAATCAACATTTAAACCTCTAGGCTGCAAGGTTCCCAATTCATAAATCCAGCGTGCCTCACATCGATCTATTTTAGACATATAATCGCCACCCCTCCAGTTCTTATCAACCAATTCCAGTCCCATAAATCTCAATTTTATCCTTGATACGTAAGGGTTAAAAAGAGCAGGAAATGGTTTAAAAAGAGGAGGGGGTGGGGGAGGAAGTAGACGCCCCTGACGAAGCTCTGTGAGTGAAACCCGGGTCGGGCAAGCGACAGGATCTGTTTAAGGCTGTTGTATTTCTGACTCTTGTGAGTATATAATAAAAAGTGGCAACAATGTTTTAAGGACTTACTGCACCAGCGGAGTGTTTTATTGCCTTATAGTGCATGAAGTATTTATATCGATGAAGAAAGACACCATAATTGAGATTTACCACTGCATAAGATCTGCCGGCATCTAGTAAGTTGACTGGTGAAACTGAGTGGGGAAAGTGTCTCAACGGTATTTCACGATTATATGTATTTCTGGATATCCGCAGAGCCCTTTATGAGGTGAAGGCATCTGGGATTTGACTCCACCTTGGATCTTTTTCTCCTAAAAGAAGTAGACACCTGATTGTTGGACGCGCGGTCTTAACCCCATTCTCTATATATCGGGATAAAGTTCAGGTCGAGTTCGGATCCCGAACCCGAACATTTTTGGGAAGTTCGGCCGAACTTCTCGAACCCGAACATCCAGGTGTTCGCTCATCTCTATTCGCTCATCTCTAATCACTTTTTATAAAGAGTACACTAATGTATAGCATTATATGTATAAAGGAGACTACTTGAGGGCATTACATACAGATGGCCCTATGGTGACAATATATGTAGAGGGCATTACTCTGGAGCATTATGTGCAAAGAAGACACTACTGAAGGCATTATATGTTAAGAGGGCACTAGTGGGGACAATTTATATGAAGAGGAAACTATGGGGTCATTTACTATAATGAAACAATCATTAGATGCGCCGCTATCTGCGACTTTGTCCTGCTCACGCCAGGTCTAAAATTGTGGGTGTGGCCATTTTTAGGCGTAGAAAAAGGTGTAAATGTAAGACAGCTAGTAAGCTGTCTTACATTTAGAACTGGCGCTGGATTAGTCAAGGTTATGGAGAGTCCTGCGCCTCTTCATAACTTCAGCAGATTCTCCGCCAGGTATGGGGCTTTATTAAGACCGGCATCTAAAATTACATTCTTAATACATGTGCCCCTATTTTTAAATAGGGCACTACTGGGGGCATTATATGTGAAGAAAAGACTATTGACCACATTATATGTAAAGAGGGTCCTACTTAGTGTCATTATATGTAAAGAGGGCACTACTGTGAGACATTATATGTGAAGAGGGCACTACTTGGGACATTAGAGTTGTTAGAGTTGGATAACCCCTTCAACTATAAAAATACTATATAAAGGATAAATAATACTACTCCACAATAAACATACCCATTTAGGTCCCAGTCATTAATCCTCTCAGTTAGTCACTCATCTCATAATAGTCACGTGTGCCCCTGCTGATGTATGAGAGCCAATGAGCATCACCCCCAACCTGGGTCAGGCAAGTCTGGGCCACTTTGTTAACATTGTATGACCCCTTTAATGTTGGTCTTGTTACACTGTGGGGCATGTTTCTTTAAAAAGAGGCTCATTTATAGGTTAGGGACACAATACATGGCTTGCCCTGGGTGCTGGCATGTTTGCATGTATTGGGTGCATTATTTGCAGTGATTTTTCTTTTATAAATGTAACCATATACATCTGCATATTCATATATTACATCGTGCAGGATTTAAAAAATCTTTTTCTGTAATTTTTGTTTAACCCACGGTACACCACTGAATAGCTCTAATGAGTCAGTTTTACAAATTTGAAAACATTTCTGGAGATTCACTGTAAAAGAAGACCAACTGTTATTTTTATTTTTAAAAATACTATATAATATAGTTACGAAGTCAGAATTGTTTCAACTTTGCTACACTAAGGGGACATGAAGAGAAAAAACTTGAATGACACTAAATTCTGAAGCTGTAAAATCATTTTCCATACACAGACATCTCTGCAACTAGTCTCAAAATAAAAATGTATTCTGCTTTCCTGCCAAGTGGATATTTTTTAAGCATGCATTTAAAAAATGGTGATGTTTAGAAGTTGTTAAATCAATTGACTATATCGCATTTTGTATGAATCATTTAAGTAGTATTGACAGAATTGTGACAATAATTTTTGCTTTCACTCTACAGACAGCAGAAAGTGGCTCAAATAATATTTACTCTACGGCAAAAATAAAAGTACATTACAAAATATACATGTGTAATATATAAAAATCCAAATCTAGTGCCAACAAAACATGTCACCAGAACCCAATATCCAATCAGATATTTTATTAACTTTTCAAGCTTGGTCTTGAAAAATGAAATTAGCAGTCTGATTGAATGTTTTTCTTGACTATTTTCCATGGCATCCATGCCTACTTATTCACTACATAACAACAACTATTGCAAAAAAATAGTTTTTTTTACTATGTCAAACATGCAATACGATTTGTATTCTGTTGCTTATATTGTTCTACTAAAAAGAGATTTGAAAAGAAAAAAGTAGGTTGGACGAATTTTATAATTTCTATTTCAAACAGTGACAAAGAAAATTACATAGTGACCGTCTGGCAGTATCACCAAATTATGTTCATACCAACAACACTATTAACTCTTTCTGAAGATCATAGCTTCTAATTAATAGTTACATACAATTAGGCTAAAAGCAAACACATTTTTTTACAACTTTCACACGTTTCCTGCTATCAAAAATGTTCTATGTTAAAGGGAACCTGTAACCATGAAAATACATTTGAAGCTGTAGGTAGCTGTTATAGAGTGGAATGGGTTGAGCAGAATCATATATAGAAAAGATTCAGAAAACCTTTAACCTTTAAAAAACAATTTATCCATTTAAATATGTGCTCACTCTGAGTTCAGCGAGCATTCCTAATTAGTCTTTGACAGCTAATTCTCTTGTACACTTCGGCTAGTTCCACACTAGTGGTAAATTCTTCTGTCAGGCTGTTTTGGCAGAGGAATAGCCTGACAGAAGACATGGTATCTGGCATAACCATATACTACCTGAGCCCACTGGAGCCCATTGACTATGATGGGCCTCGGCAGAATCTGATCTGTTTCTGGCATTAGTGTTGGCTGGGATTTGACCGTAAAAAACTGCTGCTGGCACTGATGCCTGCCGAGTCCCATTTTAGTCAATAGTGCCTGGTGGTGTTCCAGCCTTTTCTGGTTATCTCGGATACGATGTCTTCCAACAAGCTGTTCCTCTGCTGGAAGAATTTACCACTAGTGTGAAACTAGCCTTATTCAGGGAAAACTGTCAATCATTGACTGTCCATATGACTCTTAAACTGCATTTACATGAGCCAATAATCATCCAGATTATCAGGAATGACCGCTTGTTCATTGGGTAATCCTGTCGTTCATGCAGGCATCGTAGAGCATAGTTTCAAGATAGCAGATTGTGTGGTCTGAACAGTGATATGCTGCTCAGAAGCCATGATTCTGTATGAGGATAATGGATCGCTATAGCGATCACCCATCCTCATACAGTCAAGGTGATCGTTGCATGTAAATGTGCAGTATCCTTCACTGAACAAGCAGCCGACCCATCTAAATCTTTAAGTCCAAAATGACTAGATAACTAAAGGGTTGTCACATCTTACTGTTTCCATGGTGAAGTGGGACTAAGTGTCAGCTACAGGTGGTCAATTTTATGGAAACAGCTGAGTGAGCCGTTTCTCTGCTCTTTCTGTAACTCCCATTGTAGTGAATGCGAGCTATGCTGTTTCTGTAACTCATGGAGTCACTACAATTGGAGTTATGGAAGCAGCAGAGCACCTGTCCCCTTAGCCGTTTCTGTAAGTCTGGCCACCTGCCGATGGTGCCTAGTCCCATCTCACTGTAGAAATGGTGAGATGAGTCAGCCCATTTTAATGAATAGATTGCACGTTTTATTGATTGTTTTCCCATAAAATGATATATTAATCTCTTTAGCTTCTGCTCTATAGCATTCTGCCTGCAGATTTCACTGCATTTTCATGATGACAGGCTCCCTATAACCTCTTAAGAACACATGACGTACCGTTACGTTATGATGCCCTGGTACTTAAGGACTTCCCTTCCTCAGTGGGGTCAGGTCAGACCACGAAACACGTCTGGTGATTCAACGTTACCCGCTTGTCCAGACTATAGGACAACACACATCAACTGCCTTGGAAGCGCTTCCATCAAACCGTACCAGCCTACAGATCCACAGTAACCTCACCGGTATATACCGCACTAACCACGCGAGACGCTGAACTTATACACCATGTGGTACGCAGAACCTCCACACCACGTGGGTTGACGAGTGCACAAAGTACCACATGGTCTGCCGAGGCTACAACACCACGTGGGATGCCGGACCTGCCGCGAATGCTGAGAGATGACAGCAGGCAGCGATCCATTAACTGCATGGAGAAAAAGAGTGAGGGAACTCACGAGAAGACCTCTATAAGGTAATTGCTGGCAGCAACACTTCTCCTCCTGGTGGGACGCCACAGGAGGACCACTAACTGTATTAGTCTGCCATATTACCTTTCTTTTACTAAGTGTCACAACAACTATATTACCTGGACTATTTGGGGATACAGTGGCCCCATCATTTAATGAGTGGCAGTCACTAACTTATATATAGCCAACCTGATTGCCAAAATTTTCAGAGCCATCTGACCACTAACTTGTTACTATACTGTGGATACACAGTAACCTATCTATCATCAACAAAGAGACATCTCTAATAAGGACACCCACTGGCACCAAAAGTAGGCCAAATCAACCTCCTTTTGTACAAACAGACTCTGAAGTTTTAATTTGAATATGATTTTAATTTTTATCTTTATTCTCTAATTTAGCTTTTCAATATATATATATATATATATATATATATGTATGTTTGTTTGTTTTATACATTTTTGATCTTGATCTTTTAATCCAAATAAGAATAATAAATACTATTTATTTTACAACACCTACTGTCTATCTACTTGCTACCAGATACAGTGTGCCAGTCTATTAACAAAAACCTAAGTCTGATCAGACTTCTGCTAAAGGCAGAAGTCTGATCAGACTGTATAAAAGTAAAAATATAGTACAGTACAGTTCCTGATGTACCCCTAGAGTAGAAACTCCAAAAAAGTGATCCCATTTTAGGAACTACACCCCTTAAGGTGTTCAAAACTCATTTTACTAACTTTGTTAACCTTTTAATTGTTCCACAAGAGTCATTGGGAAATGGAGATGAAATTTCAGAATTTCTATTTTTTGTTACCTTGCCTGAAAAAAAATGTAATATAGAGCAACCAAAAATCATATTTACCCTAAAATAGTACCAACTAAACTGCCAACTTATCCTGTAGTTTCCAAAATGGAGTAACTTTTTTGAAGATTCTACTGTAGGGGTGCATCAGGCGTGCTTCAAATGGGACATGGTGTAAATAAACCAGTCTGGCAAAATCTGCCTTCCAAAAACCACATGGCGCTCCTTTTCTTCTGCGCCCTGCTATGGGGTGTTTCTGCAAACTACAGAATCAGGGCAATAAATACTGAGTTTTGTTTGGGTGTTAACCCTTGCTTTGTTACTGGAAAAAATGGATTAAAATGGAAAATTTGCCAAAAAATCTAAATTCTGAAATCGTATTTGCCATTAACTCTTGTGGAACACCTAAAGGGTTAACAAAGTTTGTAAAATAAGTTTTGAATACCTTGATGGGTGTAGTTTCTAGAATGTGGTTATTTTTGGGTGGTTTCTATTATGTAAGCCTCACAAAGTGACTTCAGACCTGAACTGGTCCTTAAATAGTGGGTTTTGGAACATTTCTGAAAAATTTCAAGATTTGCTTCTAAACTTCTAAGCCTTGTAATGTCCCCAAAAAATAAAATGGCATTCCCAAAATGATCCAAACATGAAGTAGACATATGGGGAATGTAAAGTAATAACTAGTTTTGGAGGTATTACTATGTATTATAGAAGTAGAGAAATGGAAACTTGGAAATTTGCAAATGTTTCATAATTTTTGGTAAATTTGGTATTTCTTAAATAAATTAAAATTAATATTTTTGACTCCATTTTACCAGTGTCATGAAGTACAATATGTGATGAAAAAAAACAATCTCAGAATGGCCTGGATAAGTTAAAGCTTTTTAAATTTATTCACACATAAATTGACACTGGTCAGATTTGAAAAAAATTGCCTGGTCCTTAAGGTGAAATATGTCCGTGTCCTTAAGGGGTTAAGTAAAAGAGAATGTGTAATTTCAGTTTTCATCAGGTCAAAAATTCCATACACTTAGGGTGTAATTTACTATCAGATATACACCAGTTTTCTGGTGTATACCTATTGCAGATTACGGTGCAAAGTTTTTTTGTGCTGCAATATACATAATTTCCCTGCTCACACCAGGTCTAAAAAAGGGGGTGTGGCATGGGAGGGGAAGGAGGTGGGTCAGCATACCAATCTCATTTATAATTTTCTACATTTGTTTTAGGCATAGTAAATGTTTTAAATGTAAACCAGCAAGGAAGCTGGCTTACATTTATACTTGTGGTGGATATGCCAAAGTTATGTAGGGGCCGACGCCTCTTCATAACTTCGGCAGATCCACCCTCAGTGCATGCGGTTATTAAGACTGCCGTTTAAAACGCCAGTCTTAAAAAATGACCCCCTTAGTATTTGGCAGCATTGTGTTATAAAGCTCAACATGAATCAAACACTTCGATTAACCTACCACAAGCTTCACTATACTTTAACATACTTTCTGAACAGGTCAGGATAAGTCATCAATATCGGAAACAGGACAACCCCTTTGATATTCACCATTTCAGCTGTCACCAATAAAGCATATGATGGGAGCACCCCTATATCTAGGGGCACTGAGCACTGAGATTGGTAATATATTATTGTATATCATTTGTTGATATGTTTTAGTGTAAAAAATAAAATATTTAATATTCCAGTTGTCTGGTCTCACAAAGTGAGCCTGCATATTCGACCCTCCCTGTCCACATTACAGTAAGTAACAATGAATGTGTATAGTAGGTAAGTAAAGTTGGCAATCACAGGAGGTGGAAGAGGAAACCAGATTTCTTAGCTCATTTTGGGTAAGCATTTTTATTTCTTCTCACATCAAAATAGAGCTTAAATAATTCCCCACATCTGCTTCTCCCATTTTATGTGGACCTCAGGGCAATATAATAGACTTGACAGATATAAAGATATATCCACAAGATAAGTGATAACTAGAGATTAGCGATTTTTTCAAAAAATCCGATTCGGCCGGTTCGCCGAATTTTCCAAAACGATTCAATTCGATCCCAAATTTATTCGCTCCGAATTGTGTTAAAAAAAACAGCTATTTCCTGGTTGCCAAGAGCTTGTATAGTGGTGTAGAACACTATGCCTTGCAGTAACATGCATAGGGAGTCTGCTGTGGTAGTGAGACCATACTGTGAGTCAGTATAACACGCAGGTGACAGGCATCGCTCTTAGGATAAGTGCACACTTTAATTATTTGAGCAGTTACGGGGCGAAAACTGACCAAATAACTCAAGTACGAACTCAGCCTTACAGGTTGATGTCAAGAAGAAGTGCACTGCTTTTACACTGTCGTCAGCTGATTCCAAATAGATTTCTACAGACCCTGTTCTACTGAACGCTTATACAAGTAGAGCCCCCCGACAGAGTGGAGAGGGGGTCAGCAGTAAGTTTGTGTTTACATCACTGATTATTTTGCCCTTCCTCTGATTTATCAGAACAATAACCCGCAAGAAATGGATCCTGTCTGTTGAACATCCGCCTTCACTCAGTCAGCATTTGGTCAGTAATCCATAATCCATCAGTATTGCTAACGCAAAAAAAAAAAAAACAGAAGTGGATCCAAAACAGAGTTTACACTCCTGCTTTTGGCTACGAAATAAAAAGCCAATTCTGATGGGACCATACAGATCTTACAGCTGCTACACAGACAGGATCCGTTGTGCGTCTAAATTTTCCTTCCTTCTGACAGATCAGAAGAAGAATCAAATAAATGGTGATGTCCTCCAGGCCAAAAAGGCAAAATAGTGGCCCAGTCATTGAGTGGGGAGGGTAGGAGAACAGCTTAAGAAGTCCACAGAGTGGCCCAATGACATAGTGGTGAGGTGGAAGCAGCATGAGGAGACCACAGAGTGGCCCAGTAACATAGTGGTAAGGTAGTCTTAGTGACTGACAAATAATGTTGCCTCCTCAAAGGGCACGAGCAAAGGCAGGTGTCACGCATGAGCTGACACTGGCTAACATCGAAGTTACATAGGGGAGTATCTCAGTCTGCTTGGATAATCAAGAAATAATTTATGGCCTTTCTCTGTTCGTATAGTCGGTCCAACATATGGAGGGTAAAATTCCAACGAGTAGAAACATTGCATATCAGCCTATGTTTGAGACGCAGTTCTGTCGCTTCAGCTCAAGGAGTGTGTGCTTTGTGATGTACGAGTGGCTGAAGTGCATGCAAAGTTTCCTGGCCATCTTTAGGATGTCTTGAGGATGGGTGGAAGACTTCAGGAACCGCTTGACAACCAGATTGAACATGTGTGCCATGCAGGGCGCATGGCTCAGCCCTCCTTGATGCAGCACCGAGACCATGTTCTTCCCGTTGTCGGTCACCATGGTTCCGATTTTGAGTTGTAGTGGAGAAAGCCAGGATTTTATTTATCGATGAAGGACACAGAGCAGTTCATCCCCTGTGTGACTCCATTCTCCCAGGCAAACGAGGTGTAGAACAGCGTGAAACCGCCATGCCCTGCACATGTGGTATGTTGGAGGAGCACTGTGAATTGTCCCTGCAGTGGAGGCTGAGGACACGGTGGAGGATAAGGAGTAAGAGGCAGACATTGTCGCAGGACCAAAGGTGTGAGAACGTGGAGGCGGAAGCAGCGTCACCTGACCAAGTTGTTAGTGTGGCTGGGCAGGAACCATATTTAACCAATGGGCCATAAAGGACATATATTGTCCTCGACCATAGTTTTAGCTACCGACCAATTTTCCCAAACAAGGCTGTATCACAAACAAATTTCACCACTAAATGGCTAATCGATGCAATTACTCAGTCCCTACAGAAAAAATCTATATTCACTGATAGGGTTGAATTTTGAGGTGTTCGTGACACGGACCCGAACCAGAACATTTACGTAAAAGTTTGGTTCGGTGTTCAGGGATTTCTATGATGCACTTTGAAAGCCTGCAAAGCAGCCAATCAACAAGCGTGAAACTATGTGCCCCAAGAGGCCATCACAGCCATGCCTACTATTGGCATGGCTGTGATTGGCCAAGTGCAGCATGTGACCCAGCCTCTATTTGAGCTGGAGTCACATAACGCCACACGTCACTCTGCTCTGATTAGTGTAGGGATAGGATGCAGCTGCTGTGAGAGCGAGATTAGGCAGGGAAAACTCAGCAAAAACACCTAATGAAGTGATCGATCTACAGATGTAAATTATTCAACTTCTGCTAGTAAATTGCTCACTGGTTTTTAGGCTGCCCAGAGCGTTTTTCTGTTACTTTTTTCTGGAGTGATCGGCAGCCATTTTGTGTCTTGTGATGCACCAGCACAAGCTGCCACCAATTCCATCAATACATCAATAGTAGTTTTTAGTTTGCTATATCCTACATCAGGGGCTTGGCTGTGCTTATTGTCACCCCTAGAAACTCAGGATAAAAATTTCTATATTTTATTGAGGGGTGAAATTCAATTGCCAAAATAGCAAATCCCAAAATCTGGTGTTCCAGCTGTGGCTAGCCAAGTGTAATACTGTCTGCTGTCTGGCAAAGGATAGATTTTTTTCTGGGGTGAAATTCAATTGCCAAAATATCAATCCCCTAAATCTGGTGTTCCAGCTGTGGCTGGCTAAGTTTAGTACTGTCCGACAAAGGATAGATATTTTTCTGTGGTGAAATTCAATTGCCAAAATAGCAATACCGTAAATCAGTGGTTTCAGGTGTGGCTGGCCAATTTTAATAGTGTCCGGGAAAGGATATATTTTTTTCTCAGGCGAAATTCAATTGCCAAAATACCAATAACGTAAATCAGTGGTTTCAGCTGTGGTTGGCCAAGTTTAATAGTGTCCGACAAAGGACATATTTTTTTCTAGGGTGAAATTCAATTGCCAAAATAGGAATCCCCTAAATCTGGTGTTCCAGCTGTTGCTGGCCAAGTTTAATAGTGTCCAGCAAAGGATATATTTTGTTCTGGGGTGAAATTCAATTGCCAAAATAGCAATCCCCTAAATCTGGTGTTCCAGCTGTGGCTGGCCAAGTTAAGTAGTATCCGGCAAAGGATACATTTTGTTCTAGGGTGAAATTCAATTGCCAAAATAGCAATACCGTAAATCAGTGGTTTTAGCTGTGACTGGCCAAGTTAAGTAGTGTCCAGAAAAGGATACATTTTGTTCTAGGGTGAAATTCAATTGCCAAAATAGCAATCCCCTAAATCTGGTGTTCCAGCTGTGGCTGGCCAAGTTAAGTAGTATCCAGCAAAGGATACATTTTGTTCTAAGGTGAAATTCAATTGCCAAAATAGCAATACTGTAAATCAGTGGATTCACCTGTGGCTGTCCAAGTTTAATAGTGTCGGGCAAAGGATATATTTTTTTCTGGGGTGAAATTCATTTGCCAAAATAGCAATACCGTAAATCAGTGGTTTCAGCTGTGGCTGGCTAAGTTTAATAGTGTCCGGCAAAGGATAGATTTTGTTCTGGGATGAAATTCAATTGCCAAAATAGCAATCCCCTAAATATGGTGTCCCAGCATAGGCTGGCCAAGTTTATTAGTGTCTGGAAAAGGATATATTTTGTTCTGGGGTGAAATTCAATTGCCAAAATAGCAATCCAATAAATCTGGTGTTCCAGCTGTGCCTGGCCAAGTTTGATAGTGTCCGGCAAAGGATTGATTTTGTTCTGGGGTGAAACTCATTTGCAAAAATAGCGATCCCCTAAATCTTGTGTCCCAGCAGTGGCTGGCCAAATTTTAATAGTGTAAGGCAAAGGATATATTTTGTTCTTTGGTGAAATTCAATTGCCAAAATAGCAATACCGTAATTCAGTGGTTTCAGCTGTGGCTGGCTAAGTTTAATAGTGTCCGGCAAAGGATATATTTTTTTCTGGGGTAAAATTCAATTGCTAAAATAGCAATCCCCTCAATCTGGTGTTCCAGCTGTGGCTGGCCAAGTTTACTAGTGTCCGACAAAGGATATATTTTGTTCTTGGGTGAATTTCGATTGCCAAAATAGCAATACCGAAAATATGGTGTTCCCGCTGTCGCTGGCCAAGTTTAATAGTGTCCGGCAAAAGATAGATTTTGTTCTAGGGTGAAAATCAATTGCCAAAATAGCAATACCGTAAATGAGTGGTTTCACCTGTGGCTGTCCAAGTTTAATAATGTCCGGCAAAGGATAGTTTTTGCTCTGGGGTGAAATTCAATTGCCAAAATAGCAATACCGTAAATTTGGTCTTCCAGCTGTGGCTGGCCAAGTTTAATAGTGTCCGGCAAAGGATAGATTTTGTTCTGGGGTGAAATTCTATTGCCAAAATAGCAATACCGTAAATTTGGTCTTCCAGCTGTGGCTGGCCAAGTTTAATAGTGTCCGGCAAAGGATAGATTTTGTTCTGGGGTGAAATTCTATTGCCAAAATAGCAATCCCCTAAATCTGGTGTCCCAGCAGTGGCTGGCCAAGTTTAATAGTGTCCTGCAAAGGATAGTTTTTTTTCTGGGTTGAAATTCAATTGTCAAAATATCAATATCATAAATCAGTGGTTTTAGCTGTTGCTGGCCAAGTGTAAATCTGTATATTACACTCAGCATTTTAGCGTCTAATTACAAGGCCTGATTTGCACACGCTACCGTACATCTCCAAGTATATTTCTTTCCGTAAAAGGGTATATTACGCTAAGTGTTAAAATACAAGTGCTGAAAGCATATTCCTCAACATTTGCACACACTATTGTGCATCTCATAGTGTATTTCTATCCATAAAAGGGTATATTACACTCAAGGTGTAAATACAAGTGCTGATAGGGTCATCCTCAATAACTTCACACGCTACCGTGCATCTCCCATTGCATTTCTGTCCGTTAAAGGGTATATTACACAAAGTGTTAAAATACAATTGATGAAGGCATAATCCTACATATTTTTTCACACGCTACTGTGCATCTCCAAGTGTAAATCTGTCCACAAAAGGATACCTTTCATCCAGGGCATAAATACTAGGCCTACAATTGATATTCCCCTAAATCTGTGGTTACTGCTGTGCTTGGATTAGTGTAATATGGTACATAAATAGATAGCCAGATAGTGTTAGGTGCCTGTAAAAAAAAGGCCTGAATATGAAATCAATACTTGGGCCAAATATTTTTTTTCTTATTGTGGTGCTTGATGAACGGTAACAATGAGGAAAATATCTAGTATGGGAAGCGGACGCAGTCGTGGTGGTGTTAGTGTACCCTCTGGTGCTGGGAGAGGACGTGGCCATTCTGCCACAGCCACACATCCAAGTGAACCAACTACCTCAGGTTCCAGTACCCGCCAGAATTTACAGCGATATTTGGTGGGGCCCAATGCCGTTCTAAGGATGGTAAGGCCTGAGTAGGTACAGGCGCTAGTCAATTGGGTGGCCGACAGTGGATCCAGCACGTTCACAACATTATCTCCCACCCAGTCTTCTGCAGAAAGCACACAGGTGGCGCCTGAAAACCAAGCCAATCAGTCTGTCACATCACCCCCATGCAAATCAGGGAAACTGTCTGAGCCTCAAGTTATGCAGCAGTCTCTTATGCTGTTTGAAGACTCTGCTGGCAGGGTTTCCCAAGGGAATCCACCTAGCTCTTCACCAGTGGTGGAAGACATAGAATGCACGGATGCACAACCACTGATGTTTACTCATAATGAGGACATGGGAATAATAATTAGCTATTTCACAAGGATCCTATCAGGGAAGGGCTCCAACTTCTTGGGTTTTAATGTGCTGCTTTCAACTCTGTAGGGACAGTTAGTGATAGCGTGGTGAAGTTGTGATACTCGCAGCAAGCAGCTGCAGTGCAGCGATACCTACAAATTCAGTGTGGATGCACTTAATATAATAACAGCAACAATACTAATGTGGAAGTGGTCATGGAATAGTGCACATCCATGACCACAGAGTTCACTGAAAAATAGTGATCCCTCCAGCTAAAAAAAAGCTGTGTTTTTAGACAATGTGTGCTCACAAATAGGGTAATTTTAAGATTGCTAAATAAAGGTTACTTTTTATATATCAATTGTATCAGGGATAAATGAGGCTTGATGAGCGCTTTAGAGCGTGTGGGTTTCTATAAAGACATGGGAATACCACCTCATCGGAGTCCGCACGTCTCTGATGATGACGAAACACAGGTGCCAACTGCAGCGTCTTTCTGCAGTGTGTAGACCGAACAGGAGGTCAGGGAGGAAGCCTGTGTGGAAGACGATGCAAGGGACAATGAGGTCCTAGACCCCACATGGAATGAAGGTCGTGCCACTGACTTTCATAATTCAGAGGAAGAGGCAGTGGTGAGACCAAGCCTGCAGCGTAGCAAAAGAGGGAGCAGGTGGCAAAAGCAGAACAGCCGCTGCCAAGTGAGTTCGCCTGCTACTGGCCACCGCCACCAGGGACCGAGCACCCCAAAGGCAGCTTCAAGGAGTTCCCTGGCATGGCACTTCTTTAAACAATGTGCTGACAACAAGACCCGAGTGGTTTGCACGCTGTGCCATCAGATCCTGAAGCGAGGCATTAACGTTCTGAACCTTAGCACAACCTGCATGACCAGGCATCTACATACAAAGCATGAACTGCAATGGAGTAAACACCTTAAAAGCAAGGAACTCACTCTGGCTCCCCCTGCTCCCTCTTCTGCTGCTGCCTCGGCCTCTTCCTCCGCCTTGGGAGGAATGTTGGCACCTGCCGCTCAACAAACAGAGGATGTGCCACCAACACCACCACCTCCGTCACCAATCATCTCCACCATGTCACACGGCAGCGTTCAGCTCTCCATCTCACAAACATTGGAGAGAAAGCTTAAATTCCCACCTAGCCACCCTCGAGCCCGGGCCTGAATAACAGCATTTCTAAAATACTGGCCTTTGAAATGCTGTCATTCAGGCTGGTGGACACAGACAGCTTCAAACAGCTGATGTCCATGGCTGTCCCACAGTATGTTGTTCCCACACCCACAACTTCTCCAAGACAGCCGTGCCTTCCCTGCACAACCAAATATCCGATAAAATAAAGTGTGTACTGCGCAACGCCATCTGTGGCATGGTCCACCTGACCACAGATATGTGGACCAGTAAGCATGGCCAGGGATGCTATATGTCCCTAACTGCACACTGGGTAAATGTAGTGGCAGCTGGGCGCCAGGCGGAGAGTTCCTTGGCGCACGTCCTT